>DWHP01001315.1:0-16411 GCA_018247895.1 Parnassius honrathi
ACCGGCGATTTTTCCGGACCGATACGACCTGGGGACCTTCAAGAAAAGAGCTTACTCCTTTCTCAAAGGCCGGCAACACACCTGCAATTCCCCTGGTTTTGCGGTTGATCATGGGCGGCGGTAGTAACTTAACATCAGGTGAGCCGCATGCTCGTTTGCCCCCTTTTCTATAAAAAAAAATATATATATAATTGCGTCTACCACAATATCTCATCACTCCGCGGGTTGATAGCAATAAATTTAAATAAATCAATGAATAAATAGGATATGTATTTGGTACGGTGGTGGTATGAATAATTTTAATTAGAACCAGAAAGTGTTTTCACCAGTAACGAGGCTTTACATTTTAGTCCTTAGGGTTGACAACGTCAACTCATCCGCATTTTGATTCTTCTGACTTTAGGCGTCCATCTATTACAGTCTATAAAAGGCCACTGCTGCACATGGGCCTCGCTCACAGATTGCCTCAGGGGGGCAGTTTTATATTATTTTGAGTTGTTATCTGGAAGATGCTACTGCCCATCTTCTGTTTAATTTCTCCCTGGTCGGTTCTTGCGACACCCTCGAGGTGACTTGGGGTGGCAGATATTCTTGGACCAGCACTACCTGGTTAGGTTTCTATGGGCCACTTGATTCCCACTGTCCAGAAGGTGGAATGCGGGCTCATTTTTCACCAGCAGCACTGAACTTTATAGGAAAATGAAAGAAGTAATCAGTCAGTAATTTTTGTATATTTTTTCTAAATTGTATTTTTTTACAGTATATGGGAGAAAACGAGCACACATTCCACCTGATGGTAAGTAATTGTTGTGGCACATAGACATCTATACTTGATTATGAATCAAAACGCAGAAGCGTTATCATCCGTGAGGGCTAAGATAGAATGCCTCACTTCTAACAAAAAGGGTCTCCGGTTCTCTACACTCACCATACGGAAGAGCAACACTAAGCAACTATTTTACGCTGGTATTCTGTGAGAGTGTGGTCCTTCCCCGGTCAAGCCGACCCATTCGTGCTACATCTATACAACTAACGAATGACCATATTACTCTCACGTACTATATACTTACTATAGTATGCGATAATTTTTGTCTATTTGGAGGATATAGGGGATATTAGTTGCCTATTGCTGTAAAATTTACTAAAGCAACGGCCGTGTGTCTTTAATTCTAATTATTTTTTGCATTATTTTTAAGTAAGTGATAATATGTTTTGAATTGGACATTCAAATCATTCGTTAATATGAATATAAATTACAAGGATTTACATTGAGGAGTACAATCAAAATTACTTCTCTGAATTCTGGCACTGGGCAGAATAGTAAACGAATACTTAAAGTAAAGAAATGATTTTCATTGACATTTCTTTATAAAAATAAAAGTAAAGACTCTTAATAAGATACATAAAAAATCCTAATATGGGAGTAATGTTGCGCTGGGGTTTTCTTTAATAATATATTTTATAGGATTAGGGTGAAAAACGAGCACACAGTCTACCTGACGGTAAGTGGATGCTGTGGGCCCTTAGACATCATTTATCCTCGATTAAGGATCAAACTACAGTTTCGTTGCGGCCCATGGGGACTAAGATGGAATGCCTCTACACTCACCATACACACAGCAGCATTAAGCTGCTATTTATAATCGTATTCTGTGAGAGCGTGGTCCTGCCCCGGCCGAGCCGACCCATGTGAGTTACAACTGGAATATAGCTGCAGCATGTTTCTACCGAAAAAGAAATTAAGTAAACCACTTTATTAAAAAAAGTAGTTTATTTTTAGTCTCGGGATAAACTTGTGTCTGTTTCAATCTATACTCAAACAGACTATAAAGTCCTGCGCAAAAAGCGAACTAGTTGTAAAGTACGGAATTTGACAGCAAACAATAAATCAATGTTATTCTCAAATACATTAATAACAATTTGTTAGTTACGAGTTAATGTTTATGAACCTACGCAACACGGCTGTGGTCATCTATAACTATCATTAGATGTTACCTCATTTAAGAGTATGAGTCATTTTATGAATTTTGTTGATGAACTATTAAATTAAAAAATAAGTCTACCGACGCAATTGTCACTAGTTGGTCTATGAAAATATCTAATTGATCAAGAAGTGGAAAAAGTATATTAGTAAAATATAAAAGTAGGTTTTTACGCAATATTAAAATTTTACTTGGTTTTGAACCAAATGTCGTTGATAATAGGTACCTACATATTACAACATAGTCTGAATTGAATTATCAAGCATCTCTAGGTCATCCTTTTTAATAGAATAAGACTGACAAACGAGCACACAGTCTACTTGATGGTAAGTGGATGCTGTGGCCCATAGATATCTACATCTACCCTCGATTAAAAATCAAAATGAAGATGCGTTTTCACGCTTGAGGACTAAGTTCGAATGCCTCGTTTCTAGTAAAAAGGCTCTGCGGTTCTCTGAACTCACCATACGAAACCTAGCAGCATTGACAACTACGTGGCGCAGCGATTTAGCAATGAGTTACAGCGCCTAAGGGCCGAGGGTTCGAATCCTGCACGGAACAACAATTTGTATAGCCTATAAGTTATTGTTCCGGGTCTGGATGTTTGTCCTTGTGAAATTTTTATTTGTAAACTGTCCCCATAGTACAGGAGAAAATCCTAGTGTGAGTGGGGGTAACGTTTGATTTTTAAATAAATAAGTAAAATTGAGCTAGTATTTCACGCTGATAAGCTGTGAGAGCGTGGTGCTTCCCGTCGAGTCGACCCATTCGTGGTAAAATTATAACAAAATTGCAGCGTGGCTATGCCACGTACACAACATTAAAATTTAGTTCTACTAGAACTACTTAAAAGATCATCGTTTAGAATACGTGCTATAACGTATCCTGAATTGAAGTATTACCGGATCATGCGCATGGTCACGGTCAATTATCACTATGTCATCATAACTTAGTAAACTTGTCCTTAAACATCGTCACATCTTTCGTATAAAACAGATGAAGGAAAAGGTCATTAAAGGTGTTAAGGATCATAGATCATAGAGCAATTTAAATTGGGGTTTTCATGTAATAAAATTATACAGAGTATTTGTTCGGAACAATGTTTAGAGTAACCAGATTGACGTAAAGTAATAGATTTTGTTTATGGTTGATTGAAAAAGAAGCGGACGTTTTTTTCTCTATTACTAGCCAGTTTGATTTTTATCCCACCTGATGTTTTTTATTTTCGATTTTAAATGACACGTGAGCGACAGTTCCAGATATGTAAAGAATCAATATCTTTTTTACTGTATATTATTCGTAACAAAATAATGAATAATCTTTTGACATATATATAAAACTGAAATGCCTTTTTTTATAGAATTAGAGTGACAAACAAGCACACAGTCAATCTGACGGTAAGTGGCCTATAGACTAGATGTCATTTAACCTCGATTAAGAATTAAAATACAGATGAGTTGTCACCCCTAAGGACTAAGATGGAATGCCTTGATTCCAGTAGAACGGGTCTCCGGTTCTCTACACTCACCATACGAAACACAGCAGCAACAATACTGCTAATTTACTCTAGTATTCCGTTAGATCGTAGTCACAGAAATCTAAATATAAATTGTCTTATTATTTAGATTTCTGTGAGCGTAGTCCTTTCCCGGTTGAGCCGACATTTTCGTGCTACAGCCATAATATAGCTGCAGCGTGTCTCTACCACGTAGAAACGTCTGTCTTTCTGTCTGAAATATTGATATAACTGTCACTCTAATGAACGAGGGGGGTTATTGGTATGTCATTAAGACATGAATAAAACTTTTATAAATGGCGGTCTGATCTGTTTGTTTGTCTGGGCTAATCTCCGCAGTAATTGTACCGATCATAATGAAACTTCGACGCAGGACCACGCACTCATAAAATAATATATATATATTATTGTGATAGCATAAAATACCAGCCCAAAATAACATCTCAACGCTGCTGTGTTTCGTACGGTGAGTGTAGAGTACTGGAGACCCTTTTTACTGGGAAAGAGGCATCCCATCTTATTCCTCAGGGCTGTCAACGCATCTGCATTTTAATTCGCAAACGAAGATAGATGTAGATGCCTATGGGCCACAGGAACCACTTACTATCAGGTGGACTGTGTGCTCGCCTGTCATACTTATCCTCTAAAATAAAATAAATTCATCGTCATCCTACACAAGATCTCCGCAAGATTAAGCGTACGTGCGTCATTTAATTTCGAGTGGACAATAAAACCTCATCTTAGTATCTCCCTTCGTATGCGAAGTAAATATTAAGATACTTGTTCCACAGTAATTTAACTTCCGTAGCGGGCCTCTTGTACCCATTTTAACTTTTATTATGTTTAAAAGCCCCACCTATCTAGAACATTGCTATTGTAGTTTTATCAGGGGCTGAGAATTTCGTTCTTTGAAATTAAAACATTTGTCGGAGTTCGTTGGTGGATGAGTTCAAAAATAGAAAATACAAGATAAAATAACAAAATGCTTAATTTTTTCAGATGAATTTTTTTTTCTTTTCGGCCACGGAAATAGCACCATGTATACGGTGTATTGTGGAGTAAATGTGCCTTATCAAATAGCGAACGTAAATGATCGTAAATACTTATCTATTCATTTATTTAAACTTCATGATGGCTACAGGGCTACTGTCACCAACGCAATTAACTATCTTGGAGGATACTATTAACCACCACCCAGCAATAAACAGATGCAGGCTTATAAAGAATAACAAGAAAATGAACAGAATTATACACTCGGGTGATAGCCTTAATAAGTAATTTCATCACAATCGAGTCGCATCTCTATTCCTCCTAGAATGGTTCGGGAAGTTTCGACTTTCATTGTCAAAAAATAACTTTAAACAGTGTCAGTATGCGAATCAAAGAATATGCATTTTCGCTTCACTGGTGTGCTTTTCCTAGTTTAGTGAATTTGGAAGTAGCGGTGTTAGACTTAGTGGAGGAAGTAATGTGCACGCAATTCTGGGAGCGAGGAGGCTCTTCAAACCTACACAAAATTTTTTTGACTCATGATTTAACTGCAAATAGACATATAATTATTTTTCCATACGAATATTTAATGGCTAAATAATAGATTTCAGAAAGGTAACGGCCCATTATAAATAAACTAAGTGCCCCCGGAATACGATGCAATGCCTTCTATATAAAATAATATAAGTTCAAAAACTTAAACAACACACATTGACCATGAGCTGTGGAGATCCTGATAATTATTTTATTTTATCCTGGTGATCCTAATCAGGATACTAGCGTAAAGTTATTAAGTTATTGTATTGTCATCGATACGAGTGTAAATTTTCAATTTAATCGGTCGTCTATAATTCGTTACATACATAGGTAAACGCGAAGCTAATAAAAACGTTTGTTCGTTGTTATACTTGATGACCTTTTTTATCGTCTGGATATAAATAGGGTGTAACAATGTGAACTGGGTAGGAGCCTATAGTACTGATACTTTACAAAAAATAAAAACATAATTTTTGAATTAAGCGTTACTTTACCCAATTATTTCGCCCTTTGTCCTTGAGCCTGTGACCTTGCGAAGTGACAAGGTCAAAGATGCCTACTAAATTCGTTGTTTTATTACCGTTCGTAAAGTAAGGTGGATGTGATTTGAATTTCAATAGATTTTAATTTATTTATTTATTTAATTCAAAATTTATGTTTTTATTTTTTGTAAAATATCAGTGCCATAGGCTTCTACTCCGTCCACGTTACACTCTATTTTTTTCCAGACTGTGAAAAGCTTATCCGGTAAACAGTATGCACTTTTAAACCTACCTTCTAAACGTTCTTTTTATAAATTGAAATCGAAAACGGCTGAATTGATTTAAAAATGTGTGGTCAGACCCCATAGGTGGTTTTCGAGTCGAGTCTCAGAAAAATTCAGAAGTCACCCGAGCGAACCCGGGGCGGATCGCTAAAATAATTTTTAACTTTCCCTTTTCGCGTTGGAGTTCATCAAAAGGTATTTTTTTATTGCACTTATATACTTCTCAGGGTGTACGGTTAGAGACAGCGCTGGTGATGTCTTGTTGTCCATGATGATCATGTTCTTCTCCGTTACGAATTCCACGAAGCCAATACCCTGGTCGTTTGTGGCTACGAAGGAAACAATAGTATTTATTTTATTTTATTAATTTCTTCACTTCGTATTACTTTATTAAATGGTCTAGTGCCTACCGCAGGATGTTGGGTTACCAACCCAAAATTGTAGAATTTGAAATTTCACATAAAAATTACTTTAAAGCCCCGTACTTTATACTGATTTAAAATATAATATTGAAAGAATTGAAGTTTTTAATTTTAAAGTCTAAGTCGAATGTAGTTTTGACTAACATGCTTGGTCATAATCACTTTTATTCGATATAATTTGGCCAAAATCACTATTAGGCAATATATTTGCAATTAAAAGTGGTATTGACCAACGATCTTCGTCAAAACTACTTTTGCCTGATTGTTGCTTTTAAAAGTGGTTTTGACAGGTGATGAGTTTTGACTGTAACACAATACACAGACAAGATGCCTCGTTGGTCTAGTGGTTGTAGTAGTGCGACTGCTGATCATGAGGTCCCGTGTTCGAATCCCGGGTCGGGCCAAAAAATTAATTATTGAGTTTTTCCATCAAGAAATTGTCAGTAGTTGCCCAGAGTCAGGAATTCGGTGGTGTCTCACCCCCGTGCCTTGGAAAACACGTAAAGCCGTTGGTCCTGCGTCTGATCTCTCTCCGGTCGTGTCGGTTTACCGTCCCATCGGATTATGAGAGTGAGGGAATCGAGAGTGCACCTGTGCTTGCGCATACACTTGGGCACTATAATCCTGTCATGCGCATTACCTTTAAAACAATTATAGGTGGCTGACAATTAATTTATTTACATTCATAGAAAAATAAATTAATAATTCGTTTTAATAAAATTAATACATCAGTAAATTAATATCATGACGATAAAAATTCGTTTCGTAAAATTTACTTGTTTCAGAATTCCAAACACAGTTAATATAAAAAAGTTCAACAATTATTTAACCTTTCGATAATGTGCTTTTTATATCATTTGCGACAAAACGTTGGATTCTTGATTTTTAGGCGCTTGTAGAACATATCTACGTACAAAAGCGCGACGGTTGAATGAGAGACAAAAAGAGGGGTGTTTTTTTTAAAAGGATAAGGGTGACAAACGAGCACACAGTCCACTAAAAAAGTAAATGTATGCTGTGGCCCATAGAGATCTACATTTAGCCTCGATCACGAATAAAAATGCAGATGCGTTGTCACCCGTGAGGACTAAGATGGAATACCTCGTTCCCAGCAAAAAGAGTCTCCAGTTCTCTACACTCACCATACGAAACAGCAGCATTAAGCTGCTATTTTACGCTGGTATTCTGTAAGAGCGTGGTTCTTCCCCGGTCGAGCTGACCTATTCGTGCTACAACCATAATATAGCTGCAGCGGGGCTCTACCACGCGACAGCGCATCTGAATTTTGATTCTTAATCGAGGTTAAATCTGGATGTCAATGGGCCCCAGGTGGTTACCATCAGGTGGACTGTGTGCTCGTTTGTCATATTATTCCTTAAAATTATTCTATAAAAAAGCTTCTCGACTCCGACCAAGAAAAAATAAGGGGCATACCAAAAGAAGTTAGACATAGAGTAACTCCATCCATCATTAACCTTATAGTGGCGGTGTAAGAATATCGACTACCCCGTATCGTCCCGTGGGTTTCGTAAAAGACGACAGAGAGAAACTAAAACAAGAGAGAGCAGAAGCATGTTCTTGATAACAGCTGAATAAAAAAACTACGGTTACCAACCCGCCCCACAAGCGTGGCAACTATGGTAAATATCCCCCCCCCCTATGAGGTAATCTATGTGAGAGGCGTATGTTCAGCAGTGTAACGGATAGATAGATAATGTAACAGCTTCTGAAGTCGGGGTTTTCATTTTTTGATAGATTTTTTTTTCTTTCTTTCTTTTCTTTTTTAAAAAACGTTCCCCCCACACTAGGATTTTTCTGTATCGTGGGGGCAGTTTACAAACATAAATTGCACAAGGACAAACATCCAGACCCGGAACAATTACTTGAAGGCCATACAAATACTTGTTCCGTGCGGGATTCGAACCCGCGACCCCCAGCGCAGCCACTCATTGCTAAGCCACTGCGCCGCGGAGCCGTCTTAAAGTTTCGTTTTAAGCTCCGAATTCTGAAGTTTTTAAATTTTGTGGAAATTATTGTACTTACATAATACTCGACGACTCCGTGGCGCAGTGGCTCAGTGGCTGAGTTGTTCAGCAGTGGACTTTCATACGCGGTAATGGAAATGGTAACCTTACCTTTAGGCTACCGTCCTCTAAATTTGATCTTGATCTAAATATTTGGTTTATTTTATACAGCACGACTAAACTATTGTAGTTCATGGGCTAAGCTATATTTAAATTGGATGTTTTTTTAATTTCAATAGCCTTACGTATCATCATTGGTAAGAATCGATGTTCTTTCGTCGGGAATTAAAATCAAATAAATTAAATGCGATAAAATCCGTAAAAAAAGTAGTTTTATTCAATGTGTAGTGTTCGCGTAAATTTAAGAAATCATTATAACGTCTGAGGCAAAAGTAATCAATCATCCAATGTTCTTTGGCTGTAATCTCTTTTACAAACGAAAAATGTTTGTTTTGTTTGTGTATTATTTGTGTTTACTTCGTTGGATTTTTTCCATCAAGTCGAGTAGATGATATTGCACCAGTGGCCGCCGCCAGCATTGATGACCATACGGGACCTTTTTATGGCATTTTACATCACTTGTGTCAGAACTTCAGGCGATAGGTTCGCGCGTTCGTGTCGGATGTTGTCCTTGAGGGCTTCCAGAGTCTGAGGCTTGTTCACGTAAACACGAGACATCAAAAAATTCCACAAAAATAAGTCTGGTACGGTCAAATCGTGCGATCTTAGCGGCCAGTGCATATTGACAAAGCGAGAGATTAGGCGACCCGGAAATGCCTGCTTCAAAATGTCGGTTGTGAGTCGGACAGTGTGCCCCGTGCTACCGTCCTGTTGGAACCACATGTCCTACAGTCCAAGCTCATCCAGCGGTCGCCGTTCACAGTAACATTTGGCCCGTGGCGCCCTCGAAAAAAATTGCCCGATGATTCTTGCAGCGTAAACAGCGCACCATGACGTAATTTTGAGCGGGTGTAATGACTCTTACTGGATCACACGCGGATTTTAGGTGCCACAGAAGCGATAATTTTCACAATTCACGTAGCCGCTGAGGTGGAAATGAGCCTCATCGCTCATGATGAGTTTCGATGAAACTTTGTCATCTTCTTGGTCGAGATTCAGGATGGCTTGAGCGTAGGTTACGCGCGTTTAGCAGTCAACAGTTAACAGCTGATGCATCTGTATGCACTTCGTAAGGGAACATCTTCAGGTCTCTCACTAAAATTTGTCGTTGGGACCGCGTGTTAAGACCCAATTGCGTGGCACGTCGTCTGGTCGATGATCGCAGCAGAACGGCTAGTCCAAGCGCAGCAGTATTCGTCCAGTTGGTGTCCGACGGCCGGGAACACCACAGACTAATTATTGCGCAAAAAAATGGAAACAATTATTCCGCGTTCTTGAAGAGTATGGCGATTCATGGTTTATTATCCAAATATAATTTACATACGTTTACTTCAAATATGTCAAAACCGATTTGACATTTGACGCCATTTGCAAAACTTATAGCGTCTTCCAATAGGGTGATTCCTTTTGCCTCACCCGTTATATTACATAAAAAATATAAGACACATTACATTAATCATTTCGTGAATAGTAACGTCATTTTTGAATACCCTGAGAATAGATTTCTGGAAACTAAAATACGATTGAAGAACGTCAGAAGTTATACGAGTTACGAATCGTGAAAACATCGCATCAACCATATTACATTACAATATTTTATTTCACTTTACTCTGTATACCTAAATAAAAATATATAAATAAAATGAGAACATCATCAGTGTAGTCGAAGTCATTTAAATACGCATTATTTAAGTATAACTCAAAAACTACTGGTCAGATATTGATCAAATTTATATGGGTCCCATACATGGCACATGAGAAGCACCAAATTTCAAATATAAAAAGAATCATCGAAATCTGTACACCCATAGAAAAGTTATGAGGTAACACATTAAAAAAAACACAATCGAATTGAATACCAACTCCTTTTTGAAGTCGGTTAAAAACCACTTTAGTCCCAATCCACGTGTATTTATTAGTCGCATTTCTCCACAAATTAATTCCATACGACATTATGATATGTATAAAAATAACTGCCCACACCTCCGCAGCATATTCGCAAGTCGGCTTGCTATTTTAGATATAAGAGGCCCCGTGGGAGCTTCGCATCAAGAGAGGTTTCAATAAACATATAAATATTATTATATCTTTAGTGCGTGTGTTAGGGATCGTATAACAGACGAACGAATTTTTTTATAGAAATGTGTGACAATCGAGCACACAGTTCACCTGATGGTAAGTTGATGTTGTGGCCCATAAGAATCTATATTTATCATTGATTAAGAATCAAAACGCACATGCGTTGTCACTCATGAGAACTAAGATAGAATGCCTGTTTCCCAGTAAAAGGGCCTCCGGTTCTCTACAATCATCATTCAAAACAGTGCAGCATTTAACAGCAATTTTACACTGGTATTCAGTGAGAGCGTGGTCGTTCCCGTCGAGCCGATCAATTCGTGCTACAACCATACAAATATAGCTGTAGCATGGCTCTATAAAACTTCCTTCCACGACTTGACCGAGTCATATTCACACAAGTCTTTTGTCGAGACCAGGGCTCATAGCTAGGCTAATATCCAAATCTGCTAGTGATAGTAGCAGTAGAGGCGGTGTAAGAATAATTTGGTGCACATTCCATTGTGGTTGACGTCAGAGGCGACAAAGGGAAGCTGTTCCTGATAAAAAGATAAATCGCGGCTGTAAAACCCGCTTGCCAAGTGCCAAACTTATCTTTAATGTTCCGTGGCGGTCACAATGGCATCCCCCATATGTGCAAATCTATGGGGGAGGAGTATGGTCAGCAATGGAGGTTTTTTTGCAGAATTAGGGTGACAAAAGAGCAGACAGTCCACCTGATAGTAAGTGCCTGTTGTGGCCTATAGATATACATCTATTCTCGATTACGAATCAATTGCAGATGCGTTGTCACCCGTGAGGACTAAGATGGAATGCCTCGTTTCCAGTAAAAAGGTCTTCGGTCCAAATAAGCAAGCTGAGCGGACAAAATAACTTAAGGTTTATATCAAAATCGGAGTAATTTCGTCGTTTACACTAATAGTTTCAAAATCCCTTTCAAACTCAAAATTTTAACGGAAACGAGACATTCCATCATAGTCCTCTGGGATGACAACGCATCTGCATTGTAATTCTCAATCGAGAATAAGTATAGATGTCTACGGGCCACAGCATCCACTTACCCTTAAGACTGTGTTCTCAAGAAAAGAAATCAAAAGTTCCCGCCAAAATTTAGTCGAGTTATTAATAAATTATATATTTACACAACACTGTAACACACACTTAACACCTACTGTCAATGGGAAACAACCTCTGCCTGGCCGGCTAGTATTAAGTATTAAAAAAAACATAAGCCTAGATCGAGTTGTAAATTTCCATGGAATGATCCTCGAGCGATATTGATGGAACTGTACACTACGTGACACTTGATACTAAAGCTGTTTACACACTAGTGTGCGACATCCCATTTTTTAAATTTACATAAACAAACGCTCACGCCTGTCACCCAGAGGGGTTGGCAGAGATTACAGACTTCCATTTGGCACGATCCTGACACACATCTCTTGCCTCCTCCACATCCATGTACCTACATGTTCGTCGGTTAAAGGTATTCCTAACTTGGACCATTTTCGATATATAGTCAATTTAGTCGACAATCTTTCGGCTAGGACGTTCCTTTCAGACTCTGCCGTTCACTTCTACAACATAAATTTGCTTAATCACTCTTTCCTCATTAATTTTTTCAACATGACCAAACCACCGAAGAATTCCTTTCTTAATCCTGGTCACAACATCATCTTGCAAACCACACTTTTCTCTTATCACACAATTTCTTACCCTGTCACTCAGATTCAGCCCTAACATAATCCTTAACGACCGTAATTCTACTGCGTTTATTCTACTCTCATGCTTCTTCAGTCACACCCAACTTTTTAAATTTGTTTTAGGTAATTGTTAATAGTCGAGGAACCAAGCGGAGACTCACCTGATGATAACTAATTACCGCCGCCTATGAACCACTGTAACACGAGAGGAATTGCAAGTGGGCTACTGGCCACTTGCAATTCCACCTGACGTGGTTGCTGTGGCCCATACACATCTACATCAATCCAAGATTACAAATCAAAATGCAGATGCGTTGTCACCCGTGAGGACTAAGATGGAATGTATCGTGTCCAATAGTATATTATTATAGTAATAATGTCCTCCAGACCGGATTTTGATCACGGCGGTCAGTCTGAACTAGACTAGTCATTTGCGCAGGACATGATTATAGCAAGTACACGTGCACTTAATATTACTTCACTCTTGTTATTCAATGAGACTGAAAATCGACACGACCGGAGAGTGGTCAGGCGCAGGACCAATGTGTTTCCCGAGGCAAGGAGTTGAAAGAAACACCGCTAACTTCCTAACTCCGGTCCGCTACTAATAATTTCTTGACAGCAAAACTTAATAACTCACTTCAGGACAACCCGAGACCTCACGATGAGCAACCGCGTATAGGACCACTAAACCAACGAGGCAGTCATAGGCAGGCATATATTGTTTTATTGCTATAACAGTTATATAACACGGTCGTAAAAACAAAACATAAAATTATACAATCGCACTGCCAGACGTGAGCCGTGACCTATGTCGTTTGATATGCATAATCGAACGAACGTGGATAATAAATTTTACTTCGTTAACTATATCGGTCAAATTAAATGCTATTAACCTGATTGCCCCAGGAGCTTTTCGAGAGTATGTATGGTTATATGTATGTTTTTTTATAGAATGTGGGTTACAAACGAGCACACAGTCCACCTTTATTAACGTGACAGAGCCACGCTTTAGCTATATTATGGTTATAGCATGAATGGGTCGGCTCTACCGAGGAAGAACCACGCTCTCACAGAAAAACAGCGTAAAATAGCAGCTTAATGCTGCTGTATTTTGTATGGTGAGTGTAGAGAACCGCAGACCCGTTTTACTAGGATCGAGGCATTCCATCTTGTCCTCAGGGGTGATGACGCATCTAAATTTTGATTCTTAATCGAATGTAGATGTCTATGGGCCACAGCATCCACTTACCATCAGGTGGACTGTGCGGTCGTTTGTCACCCTTATCCTATAAAAAAACCTGATGGTAAGTGGTTGCTGTGGTCCATACACATCTACATTTATCCTCGACTACGAATCATAATGCAGATGCGTTGTCACCCATGAGGACTAAGATGGAATGCCTAGTTTCCAGTAAAAAGGGTCTTCGGTTCTCTACACTGACCATACAAAACACAGCAGCATCAAGCTGCTATTTTTACGCTGGTATTCTGTGAGAGCCTGGTCCTTCCTCGTTCGAGCCGACCCATTCGTGCTACAACTACACTAGTAATATAACTGTAGCGTGGCTCTATCACGTGTAATGTATCTCTATTTCTTTTAGATGCTCTGTAACCGTAATGTCTGGAAGGATTTTAATATGTGAGGTGTAGTTAAATTCGCCTTAATTGTGAGTGACGTATAAAACTTTTCTATTTTCAGTTACCTATTTTACACAGATTGGTTCTTTAATTACTGTATACATATTTAAACTCGTTTAGCATGTGTTTATAAGCTCGCTTTCGTGTATATCTGTACGGGTGGAATTTAGTAAATGATTTTAAACTAACTTTCCAATGAGTTAGAGATATGAATTTTAAACATAGCTCAGAATCATCGGATGACAATGTAAGAATATAAAACAAACATGGTATAATATTTATTTTAAATACACGAATACTTGTTACCGTCAATTGCAACAGTGTGACAACACCATAATATAAGATATAACAGATCTCCATTACGTACACTGCTCCAGTATAATCACGTATTTTGTGAAACTCGGATATATTTGAAATATACATACAATATGTCAAAAGTGTTTCGTAAATTAAAAGTTCTAATCACCAAAATAACTGTGCGCAGAACAAAGCCAAACGGACCGCCTTACGAGACACCTTAGGTTAACTTATCACACAGTATACGAAGCGATTAACGTAACAATTGTACAACTATTGTTTAAATACAAAACACAGAGTAATAAAAAGCTAGAGAAGTTTTAAGTAATAATTTGCCAAGCGTGACTATGGCAACTATCCCCGCTGCGAGGCAATCTATAGGGAAGGCCTATATGCAGCTGTAAACTTTCGAAAGGTTACTAAGGTTATAGTGTAGGTTTATTGTACGTGGTAGAGCCACGCTGCAGCTATAATATTATAGTTGTAGCATTAATGGGTCGACTCGACCGAGGAAGGACCACGCTCTCACAGAATACCAGCGTAAAATATAAACTCAATGCTGCTGTGTTTCGTATGGTGAGTGTAGAGATCCGGAGACCCTTTTACTGACATCGAGACATTCCATCATAGTTCTCCAGGGTGACAACGCATCTGGGTTTTGATTCTTAATCGAGGATATATGTAGTCTATGTGCCACAGCATCCACTTACCATCAAGTGGACTGTGTGCACGTTTGTCACCCCTATTCCATTAAAAAAAAACAGTAGGTTATATTTCAGCGGTGATTCCGTTGTCAAATAATAAATAAGCTTGGTCAAAATAGGGGCAGAATTTTTAATGTGACTATTTAGATGATATTGAGGTTGTGTATTCTTTGTGTATGGAATGTACAATACAAGGGCAAAAATTACTATTAGTAAAAAGAAGAAGCTGTTTTAAGATAACTAAAAAGAATAAAATAATTTTATTTTACGATATCAGGGCTTTATTTCTTCTATTCACTAAATCTTAGCAACCATAAAGGTGGGGAAATGGGGACGGGACGGGGGGATTTGGAAGTTTAACAATTTGACGATATTTTGGTTGTTACCGTGAACTTGTATATGCAATATGTAATGTATACGCTTTTACAACAAAATCCCAGTTTATTATAATATCAAAGAATACATAAATGAAAATAAATCCTGGGAATGAAGTGATCGGCACCATGCTGATTCTATAAAAAATCATTCAAAAATTGTACTAAATTAATTATTGTCAAAAGAAATATGTTTAAAAAAAAGCCCCGCTGGGTTTCTTGCTAGTTCTTCACAGGACAGAGGTTTTTTTGCGAACCGGTGGTAAATAAAAATCATTCATTCATTTCACTTGTGCCCACTCAAAAGGAGAAAAAATAAACTTAAATTAAAAATTTCAAAAATTCCCGAAACAAACAAGAGCTGATAATCTACAAACAACTGGACAGACTTTTTTGAATCATAGCTAAGAACTCTTGATCAAGTAACATTCCGACCAAACACAACCAAATCAAAATCGTTACGTTCGTTTGGGAGCTAAGGTGCCACAGACAGAGACAGTTTTCTTATAGCATTGGGTGACAAACAAGCACACAGTCCACCTGACGGTAAGTGGAGGCTGTGGCCCATAGAAACCCACTATATCCTAAATTAAGAATCAAAATGCAAATGCGTTGTCACCCCTGGAACTAAGATGGAATGCGTCGATTCCAGCAAAAGGGTCTCCGGTTCTCTACACTCACCATACAAAACATAGCAACATTAAACCGCTATTTTACGCTGGTATTCTGTGAGAGCGTGGTCCTGCCCCGGTCGGGCCGACCCATTTGTGCTACAACTATTATATAGCTGGCAACGTGGCTCTACCACGTACAAAACCCCGACATACAGATTCACACGTTAAGCTTATCAACAGCCCTCTGTTTTCGTCGAGGGTTAAAAAAAGGTACAAGTCGACTTCAAAGAACTAAAAAGCATTAAATATTTTCTATTTAATTGCATCTGACGCTAAGACATAGTGTATTGTAAGACTTAAAGAATTTTAATGAAACAACTGGTAAAATTAAAAACTTTGCACAACCGACTTTGATATAAATAAAATGAGAACATCGTAAATGTAGTCGAAGTTTATTAAATACGCATTATTAAGGATTACTCCAAAACTACCGGCATAGGTTTAATACGGACATTAAACATGATAGTTGTTGGGAGCACTATGCTCGAATTTGTATACGTTTACCAGTGACAAATAGTCCGACTAGGTAAGTCCAACTTCGACCGAGAGGTCAATCGACGGATTCAACTCGGCTGGGCAGCGTTC
>DWHP01001316.1:0-16409 GCA_018247895.1 Parnassius honrathi
ATGTTGCCCGTCTCATGTTTTAGTTTGCCTAGGACGCGTCTTGCGACACGCACGGGACGATATGGGGTACAATTTAATATAATGTATCAAAACATAAAAATCCCTAAATAACTTTAAAAATCCCTAAATATTAACTGTTATCGTTTAAATTACTTTTTAATAATTTTAAAGAAGTAATATATTTTTAAATGATGTGTGACGCCTGTGTTGCCACATGGCAATTAAATAAAAATAAATTACGATTTGCATACTGGCTTAAATCCAAACGAAAACACTATAATGAAACAAGCTGAATGGTTAAAACAGTAATTTTAAAAACACTGACTGTAACGTAAAGTAAGTCGTAAGTTCACTGAAAAGAGAAAAACATCGCTCCCTACGTCACTCCTACAATTAAGGTGAATCTAAGGACACCTCGTATGTTAAAAACCATCAAGCCGTTTAGGATACAGAACATTCCAAAGAAAGTTCAAAAGACTTACATCTCTCTCGAAAACATTAGCCTCCTTCTGATGCAGTCGTGTAAATAAAATGAAACTAATGTTGCCGATTTCATCGCGTTCAAGTTTAACTTACTTTGAAATCACGACACGTCGTTTCGAGTTTTACAGCATCCAAGGTAACCAGCGAGATAACGTTGAAATTTATAAACACGTTTCAAGCAAACACACTAGAATACGTAAAATTAGTTTTATTGAATGTGTATAATATTTAAAATATTTTTTTAATAATTCCTGAAGTGTCTGTGTTTAATATAGAAACTGTATTTTGTTGAGTTGATGGGGGTGAGGGGTGGTGCCAATACGACACGAATCATTTTTAAAACTTTTTGTCTCCGTGTGCCTCTCTGATATCCGGTCTAATCTGTGAATGGCTGAACCGGTAGAAATGAAATTTCACAAACTGATAGAAAGCAAAAGTAACCTAGTCTATACGAGTATATTTTCGGAAAAATAGAGGTAATTCTTGGAAATTAAAAAACTGATAAAATACACTCATGGACAAATTAAAACGAACGCAAAAAAAATGAAAACTGATTAGAAATATTAAAAAAATGTTTTGGATTTCTTTTTTCAAATTTCATGTGTAATTATTGCGCAATATTGCGTTCTTTCATACAGCGAAAAATTTTACCAACTTAAGTTTAGGTTTTGTTTAAGCTTTTGCCTTAAATTTTTGACTGCCTTGTTTATCGTGTTGTGTGAATTATTACTACAAATAAACTTACAATGCCAGATCTAAGCGCTACTCAAATTGGTAGGTCTGTTGCTTTAACTGAAACTGAGTACAGGTACAAACTTGTGGCCTAAACATTACGGGTATCGAAATCTGTGGTACAGTGAGTTGACAAGAGGTATCGGAGAGACCGGACAGTATACGAGACTCGCAGGACAGGGACATAAACGGAAAACTGTGGCCAGAAGTGAACACAGACCAAACACTTATTTTTGCGTTCATCTAAATACTTCGATGAGTATAAATGGTCTTAACCTTAAATCTAAATTTCACATTTGATGCTCAAATTGTGAAAAACAGCACATTTGATGTTTGAATAAAACTCGGGAAACTAATTACGTACTTAATTATTTTAATAAACGATTGGAGAGATAAAACAACAGTACAAATTAAAGTTAAAGTTACAGGCTATATACGTCCCACTGCTGGGCACAGGCCTCCCCTCATTTCTGAGCGCTGCCCCATGCATGCTGGCGCACTTCACATGTCGTTGAAACATTTTTTTTCTCAGAGATGCAGGTTTCCTCACCATTTTTCCTTCACCGCCGAGCACGTGGTAAATAAGCACTTAAAATTGCAATTAACAATTTCACTGGTGCCGGTGGCGATCGAAACCGGGTTCCGCGCGTAGGTACTATGAAATTTACAGCGAGCGCTGAGCCTAGCACAACACAAATTATTTCCGTGCAATGACAGATGACAGGTTACCACACAAACCACTCATGACTTCGCCTATTGGTGTGTTCACAGTATTTTAGACAATCCACATTAATAGATCTCCAGGCGAAACCAGGGCGGTGCGTTAGTTTACATTAACAATAAGAAAATATGTAAAATCATTATCTAATTATGTTCATTATGTCATTGTGTTATATGTTATTAGAAACACTACAAGAAGATACCATTATTCCACTAGTCTTAGCCTATTACATTAGTCATTCATAAACGTTTCAGAAACGAATTACTTTAATGGATGATGTAATACCCGTACAGGAGGAGAGGCACGATGATTCGGGCCCGCATCTTTACACAGCATGAATCAACTTTATCTAATTGATCCGCCGATGTGTGAGATATGCGGCAGACGCGGAAGCAACAAATTACGTGAGACGAATTCTATTGGGACTAAACCGACAACGGTTTTAATTTTTTTATACAGAATAAGAGTGATAAACACAGTACACCGAAATAGTACGTAGATGCTGTGGCCCATAGACATCTAAATCAAATTTCAATTAAGAATCAAAATGTAGATACGTTGCCACCCCTGAGGACTAAGATGGAATGCCTAGTTTCCAGTGGAAACGATCTCCAATCCTCTACTCTCAATTATTAGAAGCATTAAACCTCAAAACAAAATTCTCAATGGATTAAATTTATCTACACATACGTTACGGTAAAATTGAGCATTATGAATGAGTATAACTATGTAAATACATGCAGAGATGCAAGATAATCTTTGGGGGAGTCCTACAACACTTTTATATACTTAAAAGCAATGAGTCACTTCGTCTTTTTTATAGAATAAAGGTGACAAGCGGGCGCACAGCCCACCTAATAGAAAGTGGATGCTGTGACCCATCTACATCAATTCTCGGTTAAGAATCAAAATGTCGATGCGTTGTCACCATTGAGGACTAAGATGGAATGCCTCGCTTCCTGTAAAAATGGTCTCCGATTCTCTAAAGACTGTTCTTAAGTCTTCAGAGTTGACAAGGCCACATTCTTTAAGGTTGGTTGCAGGCGGCCATAAGCCTACTAATCAGGTAGACTTTTAGCTCGTTTCTCTTTGTTTATTAATTGCGTTACATGTGATATTGTAACTATATAAACATTACATAGCACAAACATACACATGTGCCTTTTCGGACATAACAAAATGTGCATAAAAAATACACAGATCTGAAGCGTTTCATCTTCTAAGTACTAATTGTCAGTATAACTCATCATCAATCATTAAGAAGTGATTGTTTAATTTGATAAATTTACTAAACGCATTTTCTTTTTAGGGTTCCGTAGTTAACAGCAAGGAACCCTTTTAGTTACAAAAACTTTTTTTTTAAATTTTTGGAATACCACTCCCTATAAGTGATTTGAAAATAAGAACTTTAATTAACATCTTCCTATTTGGGCTTATTTTTAGTCGTTATAGCGGCCAACCGCGAACTCACATATTATGTACTCACATATATATACCACTTCATTGTGCGTGGCCCGACACTCACTTGACCTTTTTTATATTTAAAAAATAAATTATAGTGCGTTATACACTTTTATCATAATGAATAGGGACCGGAGCTATGTAGTACTAGATTTTAGGTTAAGCCACTATATATTTACACTTATTGTTATTATGAAAATTATAATATAATAAATGTAAACTCTTAAGAATCCAACCGGATTACTAAGAAGCTAAACTGGGAATGGGCCGACCATATAGCTCGAAGAACCGTCAATCGATGGAGTGACGACCCGATAAGACGTGCAGGAAGTCGATGCATGCAGGTGGCTCAGGACCGTGCTTTGTGGCGTTTCTTGCGGGACGCCCATGTTCAGCAGTGGACTTGTGAGGGGTGTACTGATGACAAATGACCAATCATTGCATGCAATTGTTTTTACATAAACCGTAAAAAGGTTACTTAATAGCATACTTTTTGGGCATAAACTTCCTTGAAATGACCTAATGTGCCAAAACGTTTACTTCCTATTGCATCATCTTGCAACCCTTCCTAATCGTATAAAACTAATATGACCTGAAATTAAACAAGATTTTTTGCGCGACTGTTAACAGATATGATTTTATACCCGACAGGTATATAATCATAGATTAACAGTTTTTCTTTTGTTAGTTGAAATAGATTGAACAATTTCTTGAGTAGCCTACAATGAGTAGTGAGCGTTTCTTTCCCGTTATTAATTCTACCAAGTGTATTTCGGCGCTTATTAAAAAAAAATGGCGACTAACATCGCCCTTGACAAAGGAAATTTAAAAAGATTAAATTAATTAGCGCTCTGTATCCGTGTCAATTGAAACCAGTACGCAGCACATCTTGTACAATTTTATACAATCCAACAAATTCACTAAGCTGTTAAAAGAAACGTGGTTACGAGCAGTCTACATTCCGATTCTGGTGCTTCGGTAAACGCTCATATTTATAGCTACCAAAATTGTCATCCTTTTTCAGCGTAATATGTCAGCTTAATGCTGCTGTTTCGTATGGTGTGCTGTAGAGAACCGGAGACCCCTTTTTTTAGAAACGAGGCATTCCATCAGCACTATGATTCTTAATCGAGGATAATGTTAATGTAGGTACATGAGTCACAGCATCCACTTAGTAATAAGTGGACTATGTGCTTGCTTGTCACCCTTATTCCATTTAATAAAAATAAATAATAGTAATAATTATTTACATTTTAAATCGTAGCATGTTTTTAGTATTTAATAATTTTACAATAACCGTTAGCGCATATTAAACGCGAGTGAAACAGGTGAAAAATCATTTCCCCGGTGCAACTCATAATAAACACAATGATATTGTTCTACCGGCCTATATCTCGAGTGCATAATTGTTCGCCTCATATTAAACAAAATAATGAGTCACCTTTACTTTTTGGCTCATTCCAAACGTTTGTAAAAAACGGCAATCATTTACAATTGTTGATACACGACCCACACAGTTCACACAGCTGACTGCGTTTAAAAACACTTTCCCTCTAATTGAAAATAATGTTATGAGTATGAAAGTTACTGAATTTCGCTTTAATAATTCATTCATTCCCGTTCATGTATCGTTTAGAGCAATAAATCGTAGAGCATATGATCAAATAAACAACATGCAATAATGCAGATCATCTTCATTAACAACATGAAATTCGAATTACTAAGCTCAATCAATCTCCGTCAGTCGCACTCGCTACTCGTAGCTCGGTTTAGATAGCTCGCAAGTGTAAGCGGAACACGTACACAATGAAATGACGTCACACACACCTCTCGCTCGAACCCTGCCGACCCATCGCGCCGAGCGAACACGAGACAGACCGAGTGCCCCCGAGCGCGACCGACCGAAGCCAACTAGTGCCCCACCAGTTTCTAGTACGCGACCGCCGCTTTAGAAGCTCGCTCGTACAAAACGTCTTACTATTAAACATACAATTAAATGTAACTCAAAACGCCGCGCAGTGCTGTGACAAGTGAGTGATTCCGTAGAAATGTTTAGTGCTCCTATAATGCACCGCTAAATAAGCGTTGTGAACAATTTCGGATTACGACCTCGTTTAAGCGACCGCGACACTTCACAGGCCGCCGAGCCGGCGCTCCGGCTTTCTACGGGACGAATCGATGAGAGGCCGCGTTCGGTCCGAATGACAGCTCGCACATTGATCGGGTGAGTAGGTATCGTTTACGGTACTTCCGTGCGCTTTCTAAACCGACATGTAAACGAACATTAGCTCAGCGGTGGCCTTAAGGAAGAAAGAAATCTGCCGTTACGAATTACGTTGAATCTATATCCGTCGGGCGAATGCATCTCAATATCGCGTCACTGATGCAGCGAACAGGACCATCTAGATTGAATTAGCTAAATAACAAGCGACACTAAAGAGTGACCGCTGAGCGATACACTCGTCGGTCTTTGAACCGACACGATAATTTGTTTACTACATTGAAACGTCTAGAAACATTCATAACTATATTAATCATAACAACAAAAACTTCTAAATAAAATGGAAAATACTCATATCCTTCAGTTTCACTAACGGTGTAAGAATATCCACTACCCAATATAATACCGTGATTGTGTTAAGCAGCGTCTTCCTAATAACGACTAAAAATAAAAATAAACCGTGGTTGCCAGTCCGCTTGCCAAGCGTAGCAACCACTACAAGTAGCCCTATGAGGCAATCTAAAATCTAATTAACTATAAAACTGGTAAATATTGTTTCAATGAAGCAATATATATGGGAGGCCTATGTTCAGCAGTGGACTTTAATAAACAGTAACGGTTATATCCTTTAATTTATTCCTGTGTTGTAAATTAAGATCAACAAAGGTATATTATGAGCTCCAATTAAGCATATTTAAATGTAATTACAGTTTAGTGCACATTAATATCCAATAAAAATAGTCATAACAATTAATGGAATCGTAAATAACGACGCAAAAGATAATCTGTCAGTAAAGCAACTATCACTACTTTACCTACATAAAATTACTGAGTAATCAGTGACGTACCAAAATTGATAACGTTTATCTCAACTGGATTTTGTTTCAATTGCAGGCTCGATCCAGGCGAATGGTGATTGGATGACGATCTCAGCGCGCTCCCCGGACAAGGAGCCGTCGCCACCGAAGCAGATCAACTTCGCGGAGCCACTGGTCGAGTCGGTGCGGGTTTACCTCGCTAATGAGGTGCCGGCGAAGCAGCTAGCGCTGGTCCCCGCGCAGCCGCCACCGCTGCCGCCGCCACCGCCCGCCTGCCATGCGGACATAGCGAGCGACACCGCGCGCGAAGACATCCGCGGGATTAACTTCGAGCCCCGGCTCACGCGCAATGACGTGAACAACAACGCATCGCGCCGTGCTACCATGCCAAGCCAGGCCGAGCTCATGCAGCGTCAGCCTCTATTGGCGCGTAACGCCAAGCCCGAGCCACAACCCACTACAGATGACTCGGATCCCGACCAAGAGCACTCACCTCAGCGCACCCATGCCACTGACTTCGTGGTTGAGATACCGCCCGGCACCGTCCGCGAAGAGCGCTACCCTAAGGAAATATGGAAGACCATAGTCTCATTTTTCTTCTTATTCCTCTGCGTTTGCATCAACATGATGTCGCTATCGCTCGTCCATGAACGCCTTCCCGACAGAAACACCACCCCACCGCTCACCGACATCGTGCTAGATAACGTCACCGCACGGGACTGGGGATTAGCAGTCTCCGAGTACCTCATAATGATATCCACGACGGTCGCCATGCTTGTAGTCATCTTCCACAAGCATCGATTCATCGTCGCGCGACGCATGTTCTTCATAATCGGCCTGCTGTACTTGTACCGGTCAGTCACCATGTTCGTGACCGTCGTGCCAGTGTCCAGCACGTCGTACTACTGCAGTCCGAAGAGCAACACCACGACACCACTGCTCGTCATCAGGAGAATGTTCTATTTGATTTCTGGCTTCGGGTTGTCCATCAACGGCAAGCACACGTACTGCGGTGACTATATCTACTCCGGGCACACGATGGTACTCGTGCTAAGCTACCTGATCGTGGCAGAATACTCGCCGAAGAAGCTGTGGCCCGTGCACTGGGCGATGTGGGGCTCGGCGTTGCTTGGAGTTTTGTTCGTACTACTCGCGCACGGCCATTACACTGTGGACGTGGTGATCGCGTACTACGTGACCACACGGCTGTTTTGGACGTTCCACTCGCTGCTGGTGACGCCGCACCGCAGTGGCGGCAGTTACAACCAGTACATGATCCAGAGGGAATGGTGGTACTGGCTGTTCACGTACCTGGAGAGGAATGTGCGGGGGCCGGTTCCACGGCGCTACGACTGGCCCTTACCCTGGCCTCGGACTAAGCTCTTCAGCCGGTTAAGCTAGTGACGCGCTCCGACTCCGCCGCCCGAGCGCGTATGACGCTCACCTTCTGCGAGTGCCGCTTCAGCACCTGCAGCTCCTTGGGGCTAGTACGCGTGCAGATCGCCAACGTGAGCGTGTAGTCGAACTGGTGAACGATCAGGTTGAGGTAGACGGTCTCCTCCCAATCGATCTCTGGGTCGCCGATGGGCAGCTTCTTCGAATCCTTCCGGTACACGTCGACGTCCGTCTGCGAGCACCCGGGCGCTGGATGAGTTGTGTGAACGCGTCTTTAAGCTGTGCTTAGCGACCGTACGGTCCACTTAGACTCGAAGCTGCGTGTGAATTGTGATAGCAGTGCGAGCGAGCGCTGTCCTCCTTCTTAGGGGACTATTCTAACGACTCACGCTTTCATTGTTAAATAGATTTAAGATACATTTTTTTTTCGCAATAAACAATGAAGTTATAGTCGACTGTTTATGAAATTCTCGTTTTTGTAAAGTGTATTGTATATTTTATAAGTGGTTATTGAACATGAAATTTGGAGTCTAACAAAGAAAACACTATTTATTAACAAATTGCTCTGTGATTAGCTTGGGATGAATTGTGTGATGAGACCCCGCAAGGTAAGGCTTGGTACATAGTCGTTGTAATAGAAATATTGATAAGAAATAATATTTTTGTAATGTATAAAAAAAAATAAAGTACACAACTGTTATAACTGCAAAACTTTTTGTATTCCCAAAAATATGTCCAAAAGAAATTTGTATCTTTAATCCAAATGGTGCTAATGTAGAAACTAATTTGGGAATGGCTAATTTTTGTAGTGTGGGCACAAGCACCAATTATACTTTTAACATGATAGGAATATCACAAAGTTATGAGATAATTAATGAATTAACAGAAAAAGCAATTAAAATGTGAGTGACAGAGATAATTTGTTTATGATTTGAAAACATAAAGCCACAAAATTATGAAAATTTAACAACTTAAAAACAAGTTTATATTAATGGCATAAATTTCTTAATTTTTATAATTTTTAGCATGTATACAAAACCAGTTTTTGTTATATTATATTGTCTTAAGGTGCAAACTTTTAACTTATATTTAAAATATTCCGTTTCACATAGAGTTTATACACAACTTTTTTTGCCCGCTACAATAAATTTATTTTTGTGACACTTACAGTTACTGGCCAGTTATCAAAGTATAATTTGCATTGTTTATCATTCCTTGGCACATGGGGGTCAAGTACCAGATAGCAGCGAAATATGTTTTTTCAAATGTACTCAGCTAAATCTGCCATTATTTAACAATAATTTAGAATAGACTTACCTCATACTTGGGTAGATAACGAGAGGAACCTTTTACATGCCTCTTCCTAACGAAGAACAGGAGGTCATCACAATCTATTGCTTGCTCCTCTTGAAACAAGAAATGCCTCACAAACAGATCTGTCCAGTATGTCGTTCCTTGTAGCACCACAAAGCCAGAATCTGTTAACATTGGTGAATAAAATTGAATTTTACTAACTTATATTTTGATCTCTAAGCAGTGCTGCATGTATATAATAAATCCAATATCACATAATTAATTTATACAGTGTACTATGGTTTATTTTAGAATCTGGTATAAAATAAGGGAATAATAAAAAGTGCCTTCAAATTATAAACATGTAGCTATTACTAGTACAAGAAACTTCTGTGTAATCTGCTATATACCAACTCTTTATTTTTAAAATTCATAATTGTTTTGCTGGCATCTCAGAACAAAAATAGAAAGATAGATGGAGCGCTATATGTATTTCAAGTGATGCAAAAACCAAGTCAAAACATGGTCAACTTATTGTAAGACACTCATAAAAATAAATACATAAACACTCATGCCTGTCACCCACAGGGGTAGGAAGAGACCTTCCATTTGGCATGATCCTGACACAACTCTCTTGCCTCCCCCACATCTATATACTTATATATCGCCAATTTCGTCGATAAACTTTCGCCTAGGTCGACTCAATTGATCACTTCTGCAACATAAAGCTTTGTCACTCTTTCCTCATTCATTCTTTCTACATGACCAAACTACCGAAGCATTCCTTTCTTAATCCTGGTCATGATATCATCTTGCAAATCACACAATTTGTAACCCCGTTACTCAGATTTGGCACTAACATTTTTTTTAATAGGAGAGGGGCAAACGAGCATATGGTTCACTTGATGTAAAGTGACTACTGCAACACCAAAGGAATTGCAGGTGCGTTCCCGGCCTTTTAAAAAGGAGTAAGCTTTTTTCTCTAATATACTCTTTAAAAACCGTATTTTTACTGCATTTATTCTACTCTCTAGCTTCTTCTGCCATACCCAACTATCACTACCATATGTTAAAGTAGACACTACACAGCACTGTGAATTGCCATGTGCCTTTTTGACACATTCTGACTTTCCACAATAGAGTGTAGAGCCCCATTAACTATACTTCATGTGCTCACTCGTAATTCTATATCCTTATCATATCATCATATCATATCTATATAAGACACATTCACATACACATATATATCTAAAATCTTTTGCAACCAACAGCATCATTTTAAATTGCATATATGTGTGTCCAGCTGTGAAATTCTGCAGACTGATAAAGATAAAAAGAGACAAAAGAAAAATGTGTGCATGAGTGTGTGTCAATAAGTGGAGAATGGTTTCGAAATCACTCAAAGTATAGGCAGCACTCTGTCTACCTTTCTTTGTTGAACTGCAGCTTATATAGATTTTCGTTTTATGCTATATTTGTTCCTACTGAGCTTAAAAAACTAAAGACAAGGAAAAATCTATTGTCGTAATTCGATTTACATATTCATTGTATACATTGTTGATTGTTAACAGAATAATGTTGTCACAGCTTGCCTGGTTGATGTCAACAGAATGTTTATGCATTGTTCATTGTAAATAGCTTCAATGGCAAATTATTTGCAGTTTTTACAGTACAAGGAAATGCTTTGCATTGTGTAAATAAAATCATAAAAAACTGATAACTTGTAGGTACAAAGATGTTTCGAAAATTAAGCTTACACAATTTAATTTATTATGTTCAAAATTTTCTATATTTAACTTTGTTAAAAAAAATGTTGCTCAAATGATTTTGATGCAGACTTACTGTAACAAACTTCTTTTTCCATAAGAAATCAAAGGTGGATAAGTGGAACATTAAATAAAAATAGCTATTAACTTTGTACCTATGAATAGCCATTAAGGCATCCTTTCTACTCAAACATGTATGTATTATATCATGTGTGTATATACAATCAATTTACATCCTTTTGTGTACTTTTTATTTTCTTCTTTATTATAAAGAAAAATCTTTATAACTAAACAATAGCGTTTTAGACAAAAATTATCATTAATTTATTGTTAAAATCAATGTTGCATGCCAACTTGCAGTGTATTACAAATGATCACATTTTTATTAGTACATGGTGCATACCAAATAAAGCCAATCTTAATATGTAAATGTATGTACACTCAAAAACATAAATTTTGATAAAACTGCAAGTACTTAGTGTTTCTTATGAGTAACTGTTTTAATATTATTGTTATTTCTTATGTTAGCACATTGTTAACATTAACCTCATATGTTTTAAAAACACACTTGCTAGACATTGTTGTTATTGTTTTTTTTTGTTTATTTATGTAAATAAACAATTCTCCTCACATCAAAATATAATATGAATGTTAACTATAATTGTATTCATTATAAAAAAAATGTTTGAAAACACAATCCTTGGCAACCAGCCAAATGAATTTTCTGAGAAGGTTTGAAAAGATTGGAATTGAATTTTTAAGTCAAAGTAAGCAAGTTATTAAATGTGAATAAAGATCTTGTATTTATAACAACTGTTATATAAATAAAATTTAATCTCTCAAAAGACCTTATGGAACCTTGGACTAAGAGTAATGCTACTGAAAATAAAATAAAGTATGTAACTAACTGTTTATACAATTACTGTTGTAAATTAAAAATTCAATAAATGTTTTTTTACTTAAATTTTCATTTTTGAACCCATAATTTAGACAGAAAAGGAAAACTGCAAGTAGGCTCTATGAATCGTGCAGTGGCGGTGTAGGAATACACACTGCTCCACATCATCCCATGGCTGTTTAACAAGTTTTTAACCACCCTCCTCCCCCCTGGTGATACATGGTGAGGTTATAGGTTAACCCCCTCTCTTCCTTACCCAAAATCACGTGTACTTTTTTGGTACATAGTATCTTAAATATTTTTGATTATTATTTAGAAAATTGTACATTTTATTGACTTCTCTAAAATTACACAAAACACTATTTAAGGTCTGAATTGGGGATGTCGATTATTTCCGATTTTTAAACCGATTCGAATTAAAATCTGATGAATCGATTCACAAAACAATCGAGGTCTAAATGATTGATTACTCAAAAATCAATATTTTTTGATTTGCTTTCAAATTCATACAAAGTACAGACAGACAAACAACTTATTTTTTATTTTTTTAATCCATTGAGAAGTGGCGAAAGAAACCGAGCACACAGCAGTTTTTGAATATACAAACTGTTGTTCTTTACAACATTGGGTACTTTCAACTAATTGTAAATAATTTTAAACAGTTATTATGAAAGCAGAAAAATATTCAATCTCAATTTTCTAGCTAGTAAAATATTGTTTAAAAAATATCGATCTTTTGCCTCATGCTTCCTGGCACAAGTATACATAATACTTAAAAGGCTTGGTATCAACCTTTGATTGCAATAAAACAACTGTCATTGTTATAGAAATAAATATTTTTTGATTTTGATATTTCTTTCCGTCTATTTTGTTTGTGGGACTACTCATCTCCGACAACCAGTCTCAGCCACTATGGCTTACACAGGTTCCTAGAATTTGCTACGGCGGGAACGGGTTGCTCTCCCTCCGCACCTATGGCTTTCCTTTAAAAACTAGGGGTAGGGCAGTGAAGACCATGTGGAGTGTGTCCACCATGTGACCAAGTGTGTTAATTTGGTTTAAGTAAAAACAACAAACAATTTTAATACAACCTATCTTTTCTACAGTTAGGTTGCCCTAAACTCTGCTATGATAGTGGTATATGAAACAATGTAATATGAATTGTTATAACTTTGTTTTCCAAAAAAACCTCTTGACTGCTCTCCGCCGTGACCCATTTAACATGTATAAGTCCCATCTTCAGCCTCAAATTGATTGTTGGGGTTCAAGTGATTAACTTTTATATGGGTGTTTTTCATATTTGACATAGGTATTTTCATTTTGTTATATGCAATTTTTAGCGAAATTAATTTTTATCATAATTAATTCAAAAGACAAACCACCTAAACTGAAAACATATCTAATTAAAATCAAGTACCGGACATCTATAATAAACCCAGGTCCTCAATTAAAAATTATTTCACAGCCTCTATCATATTCCAATTACCTAATTTTGAGTAAGTATTCGAAGTTTTTATGAGAGTAAAATGAAGGGATGAGTGGATAACTCATCTGATTTTAAGTTTTACCCTCTTAATGTAAAAACAGTAATGCAACTCCTCTTCCCCTAATTGAATAAGAAAAGTACAAGATGCATGGCATTCGATCAATCACCCAGAGATGAGAAGGTGTAACATCCCATGTGCAGGGACCAATACAAATAAAACAATTCAAAGGCACTATCACTTGGCGGAACTCCTTGGTGTGAGTTCCACCGTTAGCAGGTGCAGCGATGAAATGAGCACTGACTACCATTACCATTGTAAGTTTATAAACATGAAGTCAAATTAAATTATTTCAAAATTACAAGAGATCAGTAATAAGTGTGAGAAGTCTAATAGATATGTATGTGTATTGATAATCTTTGTTCATCCTGGATGAATTAATTCAATTCCAATTCCTTGTACTTGGACCATGCAACTTACGAAACAGATAATACGCGCCTCTTGGCGGATTTCTGCGTCCCCACACTTTTAAAGAACTTGGAATTTTGAAATTTCATAGAATGAACCTTTATGTAAATACTGAGTTTCTAGGTAAATAGAAATAAAGTATGAAACTCACCATCCTTCATTAGTTGACGCATTTCCTTGGTTCGCTGAAAGTTGATTTCCTCGAGCAGTTGTTCCAGCATGGAGGCATCTTTTAAATATGTGGAGCCCCCCAAAGCCATCTAGAAGCCAATAATAACAAACACCGTTGAACACAACACATAAACACCTCGTATGTCAACAGAACCCTACAGAAAGCATAAACTGCATATAAACTTTCTTAGTTCTTCGAAATCTTTTAAAACACTAACCACTGTATTTATTTATAATTTGACTATACTTTTCAGTACATATAAAATAATTTCAGTCAATAAATATAATCTTAACCAAAAAATTCCCCCTCGGATGGTAGAAAGAAATTATTACCGTCTTGCTCATGTGTCATCTGTCAGAATTATACGTCATACGAGAACGACACTGAAAGTTCTTACCCCGGCGTACACTCTCGACGAGGGTCCACGAGACAAGGCGAGGACGAGAGTGTACAGGATACTTTCGCTGAGCCTTGCCTTCCCTCGCCTCGCCTCGCGTGCTCTCGCGCTCGTGTCGGTTTTTGGTGCGCGAGTCAAAGGGCCTCGCCTTCCCTCGCGAGTGGACACAAGTGCGTCACTGTACACTCGTGCTTCGTTCAGTCTACCGCAGTATATAGTCGCATGCAGTATATTTGGTTGTCCTACTACCACAAAGTTATCATGTGGAACCAAGAGAGCGAACTCAATTTTCTTGAAATTTATTAAACCGAACCTATTTTGTGGGAGCTCACGCACTGTTACCACAAAGGCAAAAATCTATCCGTCTGAAATCATGCGTCCATCTCCTCGTCGTCAGACACCGTAACTGAATAAACGAGAATGTACAAGGTCACACTCTTGAAGCGTTTCTCGTGCGAGGCTCGCTCGAGGCATGGCGAGTGCTCTCGTGCGTGAATGTACAGCCGCCATTATATTGTTAAAGTTGTTATGAATCATTTCGCACTCAATAAAATAAAATAATGTGTCGTACCTAGTTTGAAGAGCATCTCCCGCCCTCCCTCAATTGATCCTCCTGCAACTCCACGGTGGCTGACCGCTAAGGGAGCTTAACCGCAAACTTAGCGTTCAGCCACCGTAGAGTCGACATCACCTGAGGATGCCTCGTGTAGATGTGAAACACGTGTCGTATTATCGTCGATGGTGTGTCTTTCCTAGTGTAGTGGTGTTGGGAGTAATGGTGCTTGGATTAGTGCACGCAAATGAGGGAGGGCGGGAGGTGCTCTTCAAACTAGATAGGATATATCATTTTATTTTAATGAGCCAATGTGTGCGAAATAATTTTTAACAACTTTAATATAATGGATTTCCTCAAAGTAACGGCTGATTCTATTAATTATAATATTGTTAATGTCTATAAAAAGAAAATATATCCGTAGTAAGCTTACCTAACTACTTTCTTAACTAAACTGTGAAACGACCAAGCAAAGCATTTTTGTAAAACAAAATTATTTATACTAATAATTATGTCCCCCAGACCGACATTCGGTCACGGCGGCGAATGTCAACGGAGATATAGGATTATAGTGACCGAGTGAATGCGCAAGCACAGGTGCACTCTCTATTCCCTCACGCTAGAAACGAATCCGACACGATCGGAAAGGGATCAGGAGCTGGATAGAGGTGTAACACCGCCAACTTCCTAACCCCAGGCTGCTGCTACTGAGAACTTCTTGGCAGAACAATCCAATAAATGATCTTGGCCCGCTACAGCACACGATCCCGGGACCTTATGATCAGCAACTGTTGATGACAGCGAAACCAACTAGGCAGTCACTTATACTGCCCATTGACGGATCCAAACTGCTACGTTTGCTAGTCGTCTCGCTTTAATGTTGCACCCTGTTGTCATTCTAAGTATTTCACATCTGGCGAGAATGTTTTACCGCCATCTATTGGAAGCTATGAGACCTTCTAGGCACCTTGCACACACGTAAGACACTGACGTGGATTCTCTTACTACAATGGGCGAGTTGATAGTCTGAACTGAGACGGCTTTGTAGCGCAATAGCTAAGCGTATGGATACGATGTTGCGGTACCACGGTTTCGAGTTCTGCGCGGAAAAATTGTTTGTAAGGCCTAAAAATAATTGTTCCGTGTTCAGATGTTTGTCACTTCGCAATTTATTGCTAATAATTATTGATATCGTGTTTTTAGGTACTCTATTGCATTTATCTATCTTTCCTACAATGGGAGATAACCAAGTCCAGCAGTAAACAGTTTAAGCAGCAAGACAGCAGAAGAAGAATATTATACAAGACCTAATTACCTTCATCATCATCATCATCATCATCATTACAGCCCAAGGTATGCCACAAAGTACGGTCCTGAGCCACCTGCATCCATCGACTTCCTATATGTCTTACCAGGTCGTCACTCCATCTAGTGGGGAGTCGCCCTACACTTCGCCTACCGGTACGAGGCTGCCACTCAAGAACCTTTTTTCCCCAACGGTTGTCGGTTCTTCGAGCTATATGGCCGGCCCATTGCCACTTCAGCTT
>DWHP01001317.1:0-16405 GCA_018247895.1 Parnassius honrathi
TTTTTTAGTTTAATAATTTCTAAATATTATGAATTTGTAGTAGGTAGCTTTGATACAATCGTATATTTTCTTTTTGGTTTTTTTTGTTATTAATTTTACTTTTGTAGGTGATAGTGCATAATAATATATAGTTTTGAGAGCTACACGCTCGTCGACAAACTGACTGCAGTTTGGCGAGAGAATATTAAAAATAATGGACTTACCTTTGTATGAATAAATAAATTAAAAAAACAATAATTATTAAAATTTTCATCATAGGTACTTAAAGTAATAAGCATAATAATCATCTTAAATCTAAATATGAGATCAATTTGAACTTAGAAATCATTAGTTACTTCGTCATAGATACATGTATCACAAATAAAAGTGCCGTGTTCAAAGCTGGTGCACTGTTCGTGCTACAAGACTCCACAAAGGCTACATTCAATCCAGTCTTCAGTCGGTGGATCAGAATACTTTTCGCCACATAAGAGGTAGTAATACTCATTTTCTTTATTTTTTGGTTTCTTAAAAGTCTTATTTTTAACATTCTTTTTTTTGGCAGTCTTTAGTCAGTCAGCAGTTTTTAGTCTTTCTTTTAAATCTAGTCGTATTTTCTTATTGGATAATTTCTCTTCTTCCTCTTTGTTCTTAGTTTCTAACTCAGATTTAAAGGGACTATCAGTAGCAATTATTGAGTTTTTGCCTTTTCGTCGTCGATTTTGTGATGTTGCTTTGGTAGAGCTTGTATAGACGACAATGGTATGAATTTTGTGAGGGTTAAAGCTACACATGTTGGTAAAAATGCATTGGTGGCTGGACTAATAATAATATATATAAATCATCTGTTTTTAGTTAAATTTAATTTATTTGTCTTTAATCTGAATCATTAAAGATAAATTTTGCTACCATTTCTTTACAATTTAATAAATATGTTATTTAAAGCAACTACGACTACTCATTCTTGCGAAGACATAAAACGCACATAATTATACTAGAAGTAGGAACAACTGCTGAAAACACGCAACACTATTAAGTTTCCCCTTATATTTTACTAAAAACCTTTTACACTTTTTCTAAACTGGAGTAACTAACGAACTTAGAGTTCACCTGATGATAAGTGCCTGTTGTAGTTCTGCAGCCAACTTAAAATAAAGAGGGCTACTTGTGTGTGTTCACCTTAGGATTAAGATGGAATGTCTCACAGTCTGTAATAATACTGGTTCTCCAAACCCTTCAGAATGGAACACATCCATGCAGGCCAAAAAGTCGAAAAGTGGTAAGGTTTGTTACCTACCGGACGGACTTCTAGCCAGGAAAGGATTCTCACTGTCTGGTAAATCACGTTAAAATGAACGCCATAGCAATCTTTTGTCCGCTTACTCTTTGCAAGCTGGTTTCCGCATTGGCAATAAAACGACTACAGCACTTACACAAATCACCGATGCTATTCGGTATGGTATGAAGAACAAATAATGTACTTTGTAAATTCTTACATTGCTAGATTTTATGAAACGGCATCCTGTGTGTGCCTAACAAAGGTATCCTCTGTTCTCTTTCAACATAACAGCTTGAAGTAGATCGGTTTACTATCCTGGACTGCAGTCATATCCCTTAAAGCAACCAGGACACATCTCGACTTATGTGTGTATGTCTTGAAACTCGCAGTTAACTAAAAAAATGTTTGCAACGTTAAGTTCCTTATGTAAATTACGAATTTTTCTTTGATTATATTTGCTTTCTTGATATTACCAAAAAGCTCATCAAAATAAGCTTAAGCGCATTCAAAATTTTTGTTAGATTTATGTTATAGACATGAAAGTGAAGGAAATAATATTTAGGAAATGCAAAAGGATAATAGTAAGCAAAACGCTAGTACTGTACCAATCGGCACAGGAACCAGACAGACAGTTAACCGCACTTCACCAGCATTTAATAATTCGGTGCGAGGTCACAGATCTATTGACAAATATAACTAATGTACACCTACTTATATGTATGTACGGATTGAAAAGGGGGCAAGCAATGGAAGAAGTATGCGAGCATCCGTATGCAAAATATTGCAATGGGCTAGGTTTTTTCTCTTTGAGTGACATTTAATATGGGCCCTGTAATCTGTATCCCGCAGTTGACTCGTCCATCTGAAAGTCATCGACCCCGTTGCATACGAGCAATACATAGTCCCCAGGACGCTTGCACTGTCGCTGTGCTCCACGTGCTTTGAATTAAAGCTTTGTTTTGATTATTTTATTTATTAAAGCTTATATTAGCGCTATAGTCTTCCCAAACGGAGCCCACAACTAGACGATTTGCATTGACTGTTATATGATCAAACAAAATAGTATACCTATAAATACATCCCGCTATGAAATAAAAACAAATTGTACAATTTTAAAAATAGTCTAGTAGTTCAGAAGTGAATCCTGTTTATCCCAGCGGTGTTTTTCTTCTAAGTTTAAAAGATATTCGGCCTCACTCATAATCGTTGGTAATCGCTTAAGTTAAGTATTGATTATAAGTGTAGATATACTTGCCTCTTTCCATCATTTACTGGAGAGAGAGAAAGGGAGAGAGAGAGCAACCTTAATTATTTCTTTAATATTGACGTCGATTTTCATGAGAGCAAGGCCACTTATGATTAATTAGGTTTTAATGGTAACGACCTGTTCCGGTTATACAATATGATTGTATCGGCGATTGTCCTGTTTCTAATTAAAACAATGTTTGCAGTTTTAATATAATACAAAATTGGTACGAGAACAAATAAAAAAAACATTGGTATTGTTATTTCGACCATTAGAGCACTCTTCCATCGCGTACATATTATTAAGTCTTCTACAATATGCATTAAATATTTTATTAGATTTAATTAAATATAATACACGTGCGCGCGTGTACTCACTCACACACAAACACACGCGCGCGTGAGCGGTAATAGTAAAATAAAAATGAAAAAACTATACGTGAATCACTGGTTATAATTTAAGAGCTGCGCAGAATGTAAAAAAGGGTTTGTGATCAAAGGGTTTGTGAAAAAAGTAGAGGAAAATAGGCTACGAAAAAGTGCGCAAGAAGTGTATAATGAGAACAAGAAGATGAGAGTCAACCCCACCATAGGTTCATTTCGCTCCGATACTCCACCTGAATTTAATCGCCCTGATCAGATTCTTATCACTCTAGAACATAGACAAACACTAGTAAAACTGCTCTTATCTCGATAGATTTTGTCGGTTTCAGTTGTCGTATGATGGCCTGTTTCATTTTTTTATAGAATAAGGGTGACAAACGAGCACGCAGTCTATCTAATGGTTAGTGGATGCTGTGGATCATAGACATCTACATTTAATCTCGATTAAGAATCGAAATGCAGATGCGTTGTCACCCCTAAGGACTAAGATGGAATGCCTCGATTCCAGTTAAATGGGTCTCCGGTTCTCTTCACTCACCATACGAAACATAGCAGCATTAAGCTGATATTTTACGCTGGTATTCTGTGAGAGCGTGGTCCTTCCCCGGTCGAGCCGACCCATTCGTGTTACAACCATAATATAGCTGCAGCGTGGCTTTGCCACGTATAAAACAATCTGCTGAAAACTGGATTTTTTACATGACGACAGTATACGAGTCTGTGCACAAGCACGGGTCCGCTCTCTGCTCCCTCAGTCTCGTAGTTTGATGCGACGGCGATCCGTCACAACTAAAGACCTATCTGGCGCGGGAACAGCAGGTTTCCGAGGAGCGGGTGGTAAAACACCGCCAATTCCAGGCATTAAGGATTTCTTGACATAAATGTTTGATCCTCGTGATCGGCAGTTGCGTTTAGGAACACTAGGTCAATGAGGCATTAAATTTTTAGTCTTTACACCACCAGCAACGTAGAACTTTTTAGTGAATTGACTTGTACTTTGATTTTTCAGCTTTTTCAAAACGTTGACGCCTGGACCCGTCATGTGAGAATCGAGCACGACGACAGTAATTTGTAACAGATATTTTTTATATTTAGGGGCAGCGCATACCGGTTGTAATTCGGTCTGTGTTTATTTGTATTATTTACACCCGGTTCGATGTAGAATGATATCATAATATCTTATGTATTCGCTTGCGGCCGCCCGCGGCTCCGCTCGTGAGGACATTACAGCAATTATGACAAATCTTGTTTTTATTCCTGTTTCGTAAAATTAGTGACCTCAGTGATTATAATTACCTACTTAGATGTCAAATTTTAATTCTCTTATAATTATAGTTACGTAAATAAGGCAATTTTAAGGCGAAAATATAAACCCTTCTTTTTCCCTATCCCTTGGGAACTATGAAAAATCCTGAAAGCTATTATTAATGATTACAATTACTACTACTACTACTTATGTGCTAAATTATAAGTCTCAAATAATTATTTTTACGGAAACATGGCAACTATAATGTAAAACAATAAATCCTCTTTATTCTCGATCCTGAATGGTAAAAAGTATTTCACGAATAGTTATAAGACTCATAAAAAACCCTATTTTGTAGTTTGTTTACTTAAAATCTCATACTACTTATAGTAAAAGTGTTAGGTACTAATGTTAATAAGTAAGTAACATACAAAAAGTAAAGTATTCGGGGACAGATGGACATAGTTTTCTCTGAGGCATTCTATTTTAAAGTCTATGACATAAAACAACTATTTTTATTTTTATTCATTCATTTGTTTATTACTAATAAAATTGAACACGAAATCCTAACAAAAATCCAACAATAACTTCACTTTAAAAACAACACACATACACACACACACACACACACACACACACACACACACACACACACACACACACACACACACTGGGGTGGCCATCTCTCCTATGCTATTCAATATAAAATGGCCATAGAAGTTGCTGTAAGATGGCCATACTATTTTAATCAATATAAGATGGTCATATGGAGAAATCATAAGAAAATGAGAATGATAAGGTTTGAACCTCAAAAACGGTCCCAAGAAAAGGAAGAAGACAAGATTCTTCCCCTTCTTTTCAGACGCATAATCTTAATGCCACATATGTGACATTTACCTTAGAATTGCGTGCACTTTTCGTGCACCTAACACTTGCATACGGTGCACTGAATCCATTCTTCTATTAGTTCTGTTTCGTTATAGTTTTCGCCAAATCCCACGCAGTCGTTAACAGAGTTATCTAGAGGGGAAGATTCGCCGTTCTCTATGAGAACAGGTTCATCTTCATTCTCTGTATCAGTAGATTCCTGACACTTCTGGACTTTTTATTTTTTAATTTAACTCTGTTTTCTCTCTAGTCACAATCTTTGCTAGTAGATTCCTTCTGTTTTCTTTTGATTCATCGGTTCATCTTCAATATTCGTATCGGAAGATTCCTGCCGCTTCTGGGGCTTTTTCTTTTGTAACTCTATTTTGTTTTCCTTATTTACAAATTCCTTATTATTACGTACGTAAAATTTCATTCATTTATCCTGCTTTATTTTCCTCTTCTCAATGTACATATTTTTCTTTTTGTCACAATCTTTCCTGTGACTTACGTGAAGGTTCGATGTTAATAGGGGTTGCTTTTGAAATCATTGGGGGTTAATGCAAAACAATACTTTCGCATGTCAATTATATGTCGGACTAGTCTTCTTTCGTGATCCGGTCCAATAACGGATGGAGCACCCATGGGATTCTTTAAAAAAAAATAGATTTCAAACGCCTCTCCAGTGGTTTTCTTGGCACACCATTCTCCAAAGCAGCCCGTCGAATTGAGGCTAGTGTCAAATTGTTTTGACTCCATTTACCGCGCTCACCAGATTTTGGACATATTTGCTAGGCATCTGGAAAACAAAACAGTTGCTTAGATATGTCATAAATAAGCACTAAATATGGTAGATAGCCGTTGTAGCTCAGATGGTTAGCGCTCGCTGTAAATATAACGGAACGCGAGTAACCCGGGCTCGATCCCCGCCTGCACCAATGAAATTTTTTATTGCAATTTTAAGTGCTAATTTACCACGTGCTCGGCGGTGAAGGGAACACCCTGAGGCAACCTGTATGTCTGAGGAATAAGAAAAAAAATATTTCGAAGACATGTGAAGTTCGCCAACACACATTGGGGCAACGCGGCGGACACTTCCTTGCCCTAAAACCCTCCCAGAGATGAGGGGAGGTCTGTGCCCAGCAGTGGGATGTATATAGGCTGTAACTTTTGTAGTAGATAATATGTGGCCATATTATCTACTATAAAAGTCTAACCTTCAAAAATTAGGGTCATCTGTCCTGAAATATAAAGGAGAGATGGCCCACCCTTAATTCTTTGAAATAAATCAACAACAGTACCGCATTTTGAGGTTATGTTAAAAACAGGTATAAGTTCTAAGTGGTACAGTTTAAAATACGTCCAAAAAGGTGTCTGCATTATGTCAACAGTTTAGTAACTAACCAGGAGTATTTATTTTGTAATTAGATGAAGTAATTAACAGCAAATAACTCACTTTTTATTTTTTGCTGCAAACTTCAACACGGTGTCGCGAGAATAATGGTGGCGGCGTCCGAACTAACAACAAAAAACACTAACATGTCTTGGCGAGAGTTGGAAATATTTCATTGGGCCACCTGTCCTCGAATTACCTTAATCCTTTTTTCAGAGAAGAAATAAAAATTCACCTCGCCAAAAATTATATAAAACCGGGAAAGTAACATGGCAATAAATTCGTGTTGTATAGGCGGTGGTGACCGATGTGTAACAATATGGTTGTATTCATCGCCAACCACGGTGAGGCCAGATTAAAAAAAAATGTCTATTTTGCCTTCTGAATACAATCTGGGCGTCATAGAAGAAAGAGTTGTTATACCAGGACAACGCGATTTACCATTTAGAGATTCAACACCACCAGGTTTGATTCTAGGAAGAAAACACTGGATTATAATAACTAAAGGTGATATGGTTTGTACGTCACTAAAGATCAGAGATATTCGCATGGGTTGTGCTCTGCCCTTAAAGCAAAGGAGTGAGCATGGGTTTGACAATTTAGTGCTTTATCTTTAAAGATAGGTTCACTCTGTGTATAATAGCTTTTTTCATTGACATGCGCGCCTCAGGCGCTGTTTACTGCGCCGGCTCATTGAGCTAACGTAAATTTGCCTTGACTTACTTTGGCTTATTTGTCAAATAGCCAAACTAAGTCAAACTAACTTAGTTTTATAGGCCGATCCGAAACTACGCGAACTTACGCTAAGCGCCTCTCACCCCTTTATCTTATCCCTCTAGCGCCTTTCGATAGTGTTGTTTGTTTAGTGCACGGCAGGGTGATCCATCTTTGTATGGAAGCTGAGAAGTCTGCACACTATCATGATTTTGTCATCATAAAAAGATTTCGACATCTTAAAGTTTTCATCCTCTATTTCGTTAGAAAGAGTGTTGAATTCTGAGTTTGTTTTCCAATATTGAATATGCTTGCTTATTCAGTATCGGTGTTTGCGTTTTTTCTATAGGAAAAAAGCAGTAATCAATCTCCATTTTTCTATGACAAATGTAATTTTTCTCTGAACTCTCGTCATAGTTTCTTCTTTGTTCTTCCATCACGTCCGATTAACTCAACACACCAGCACAAACTGGCCATCACTAACGTAGTTTAGTTTGCAGTGGACGTTTGGCTTTAGTGTTCATTAGCACTCCTCTGCATTCTGCGGGCAACTCACGTGACCAATGTCCAGATCCTGCGCTATACGCGAACATATTGGCGCAGTGAACAGAGTTGGTGCAATTGCGCGACGTACCTAGCGCAGAGTTACACATGTCTATTTTTTTATGCATAATTCTGCTTGCTTATCTTTTAATATAATTTGCACAGACTTAATATTAGTGTAATGAACTTTAGAATATATTTTAAGTAAGGTTTAAAATTAATTAAAAAATATATTTATTTAATAAGAAGTTTTAATCATTTGTTTTTAAAAACGGACTACGCGACGTATGTTATGTTTAAATGAATTGTAAACGATAATAAAGAATATTATTAAATTGTTGAACGTTGTTTGTATATTTTCATCCCACATTTTTTATCTTTGAATATGTTTTTGTAATTTTTGTGAATTTACTCGTATTTATATAAGTTGTCGGAATGCGACCGTAATTCATAATTTTGTTAATTAAACAAGCTATATTTCATTTACAACTCTGAGTAAACAGTTAAAATCATTTGGCCACAATTTATTCTGTGCGACTGTTAGACATGTTTGACATTCCGACGATTCGAACGGACAGGCACACAGACTGAGACACAAAATTTAAAAATGGCTATCTATGGTTGATGGCGCCGTGGCGCACTGGCTTAGCTATTATAAATTACAACGCTAAGGGCTGCGGGTTCGAATCCCAAAAGCAACAAGGATTTGTATGACCTACAAGATAATTTAATTTTGAGGTTGACAAATTGCCACTCCTAGTCGGATTCCCACGGCAATGCGCAAGCTTTCCCCATCAAGCAATGTGCCGAGATTACTGGATGCATTATTATTAATTGTTCCGGGTCAGCATGTTTGTCCTTGTGCAATTTACGTTTGTAAACTGCCGCCACGATACAGGACAAAATCCTACTGGGGAGGTGTAAATGGAATGGAAAGACGGCGACCACCTTGTAAAAGAAAGACGGTGAGACTAATATAGCTATCTTATTTTGTACTATATTAAACGTCATATGTGTAAAGAGTTTAGCTTTATGAATTTTGTTCCTATTTTAGAACTCTGCCTATGCTAGTAATTACTCTGAGAGTCAGTGCCTTCCATAGACGTATATAAATCATAGATGTAATAAAACATATGTTTTATACACAACTATGATATAAATACGTTTTATGTAACGTTTAAAAAAAAACCAATGTCAAATAACCCGCAAGGCTCAATTAAAGGCGCTTATTTAGAAACTACAGACGGACACTTTATATACATATATATATATATATATTAATCCATGGATGTATGCGATGCCGTATAATGGCAACGTGTGAAAAACCATTATCCTATTGTGGCAACATACCATCTCGAACACGAAAGTTGTAAGCAGAATAAAAAACATCCGTAATGAAATTGCCTATACCTACGTCCGACAAGTGTGGGGATTATGGCAAATACTCTACTATAGAAGAAACCCATTATGTAGATTATGGTAAATTTTTTTATAGAATAATGGTGATAAACTATCCTCGATTAAGTATCAAAATGCAGATGCATTGTCACACCTGGAGACTAAGATAGAATGCCTCGTTTACAGTAAAAAGGACAAAACACAATAGCACTTGCTGATATTTTACACTAATATTTTGCGAGAGCGTGGTCCGTTCCAGGTCGATCCAAACCAATCGTGTTAGAACCATAATGTAGCTGCAGCGTAGCTAAAGCTATATTATGGTTATACCGCGTATAATTCATAAAGATTATGTCTAAATAAATAATTACTCGAAGCACGTCCTGGAGGCAGTACCTGCTGTTCCCAGCACTCACGCAGTACTATAGCGATATCTCGAGACCATTTCCGAGTCATCGTCCCGAGAGTCACATTACTAAGCGTTCGGGTCCCACACCCTGAACGCTTGCAATCCGAAAGGCCCCGTTTCTGGTAAAGAAACGCTATCATCGAAGGCAGGGCTATGAGGAACGCCTTCACGACGTCGTCTCTGATTAGACTTTCCCGGTCGCGATTAATAGCCTCCTTCTCAAGCACCCGCTGAGCACAACATGACTGCTGATACTCAACGGGATGATCCGCTACCGTTCTCACGCTGGAAATACCGTGGCGTGTGAGATACATCCGGGTCCCGTCCACAGTAGTGGAAGCATATCGACTTAATGCCTGAATTCGCATGAATTAATGAATAATAAATGAATTATTTAAGAATAGTTTTTACTCAGCACTAATTTTTAAAGTATCATTCTCAGCTTATGCCTTGCAATTTGTAAGTTACAAGAAATCCTAAAAGGGCTTTCTGATGTAAGAAGAGCACCTAATTATTTTTTCGAGGCCTCGGCGGTTTTGAGACACTACTTATGACAGGATTTCACTTTTTGAAGGATAACCTCATTCAAACTCATTTTGTATAGATAATTTTCAAAGGAATTTTACTGCTGATATACTTTTTTATATAATTAAGAGTAATAAGCAAGCGCTTGTTTGTCATTGATAACTTAGTAGAGCACATGTACATACCCAAATCTAACCACTTGAATGGAAAATCATAACGTAGATGCGCAGAAAAGGCTAAATGGAACAGGGCTACAGCAAAACACAAGTCTTAGTTATTTGGTGATTTTGTGGAAGTAAGGGTTCAACTACAGCAAAACACAAGTCTTAGTTACTTGGTGTTGTTGTGGAAGTAAGGGTTCAACTAGCACACAGCCCATCTTATGATGACTGCTAGGTATGATTCTTGGAAACCAACATCCATCCCCAAATAATACACATAGCATTGAACTAATTTTATGGACTTTATCACGTAAAAATCCGTAAGATTCGTTTTTTCCATGTGTAGTATTAGCGTCAATATAAGATATTAGCTGGTACTGAAATGATCGGGAATAAGAAAAACCATATGCACGGTATATCTAAATTGTATTTTATGGTTTTTCGAAGTAGTCTCCGTTCAACTTAATGCACTTTTCCATTCGCGCAAACCAATCATTAAAGCAGTAATTCCAGTATGAAGTTGATGTTGACTAAATGGCTGATTTGTACGCTTCCACACTCGTTTCGGGGTCTTCAAACCGTTTTCCTGCTTCAAAAAATCATTTGTCTTCTGAATCGTATGGGAGCCCGCATATTGTGATGTAAGATGATGCGAAGTTTCGGGTTATTTTTTCGGAGTTCGGCTATCATTCCCGGCAAACAAACCGTGATATACCACTCAGCGGTAACCGTTGTGCGTTCCTGTAAAGGAATTGTAGCAACATGTCCCTTTTTCGAGACAAATGTAGCGACCATTTTCTTTGACACGCTGCGGGAGCGAACGACTTTCGTTGGCTTAACCTCGTCTTCGAAGAACCAAACTGCTTACTGATGTTATCATTCAGGTTCGTATGAATAAATCCATGATTTGTCACCTGAGACGATATTATGAACGGCATTTGCCTTCCCTCCGTTGAAGCGTTACAGAGTATGCCGGCACCAATCTACACGAGCCGCCTTTTGCTCTTCGAACAAATTGTGGGGAACCCAGCAGGAAATAGTTTTCTTACACACAGCTCATTATGTAATATCGACTAAATTGCAGTCATTCCGATACTGATAACAGCCCAAATCTGCTCTTATGTCACATGGCGGTCATCTAATACAATAGTTCGCACAGCTGCGATGTTTTCAGGCGTGACCGCTGTTTTTGGTCGACCAGCAGAAGAAACAGTGTTGAACACACGACCGCGTTGGAACTCGGCATACTAGCGGTATATTGTCGTTTGACTCGGTGCTTCATCATCATAAATCGAAACAAGTTCGCTGAGACATTTATCTTGAGATAAGCCGCGACGAAAATTGTGATAATTTTTGGCACGGAAAAGTTCACGCGTGATCTCCATTTTTGTTAACGACTTGTCAACTTTAAACCTACATAGTCTTTGTTTTTAAACTTTTTTTTAAATTGTTTCAACTTCATTAAGATTCTAAGAGGCCAGTATTCGAATTTTAAAAAAGGTTTTATTGTGACTCAATCCGAAATATTCTATTCCCGATCATTTTAGTGGATAGCCGTGGCTACAACAATAAAATCTATATGAGGCAATCCATGGAGTTCTACGTTCAACAGTAGACTTTTATAGGTATTATATATACAATATATATTTATACTTTTATATATATTGTAAGTTTGTTCAAAAGAGAAGAAAAGTATGTAAAACTAAGCTGAAAAAAAAATTAAGCTGATTGAAAAAAACAAAGAATATTTTTACGGGCGAGTCAAAGTTTTTAAATGCTCAGACGACTTTAAAAAAATAACATTATCCCATATACAAAAATATAAGGCCAGTGAAAAAGTTTCTTCGTATTTTATATACAAATTCACAACATTTTTTCTCAAAGTTTAAAATTACATTTAACTATTTGTCAATTTGTAGGTATTCGGTAACTTGTTGCTATCTTGTAGGTAGTGACATAATCCCGTTGCTGTAGAAATCTTCGGATTTTGGATCAAAAATGCTTCAAGTAGTTATGATCGTTCTCTTTTGATGTTAACCTAACGCTCAAAGAATTCTGATGAGACCGATACAGGCAAAAGTCTGAGGGTGTAAAGTCAGGACTATATGGTAGAGGCATTAAAACTTCCCAACCGAGCTCTCTCAATTTTTGCTGATTGGCCAAAGATGTGTGTGGTCTGACGCTACCATATTCAAAGACCACTCCTTTTCTGTTTATCAATTCCGGCCGTTTTTTCTCAATTTCTTGCTTGAGTCTCATTAGTTATTGGCAATAGAGATCCGAACTGATGGTTTCGCCCGGTAGTAAAAGCTAATAATAAACTTCCAATTCCACCATAATACACTCAGCATCGCCTTATTGCGTGTTAATCCGGGTTTCGCTACAGTCTGTGGAGCTTGACTAACCTTTGACCATGATATTTTTCGCACGTTCTTGTCGTAGGTGATAAAGTTTTCACTTTTCACCACCATTGTTCAATCTTTTCAGAAATGGTTCGGTTTCATCACGTTTCAATAAAGAAACGCAAACAAGTACACGATTCATTGGGTTTCAGTTAGCTCGCGTGGTTCCCAAATGTCGAGCTTTTTTGTATAGCCTGACTCTTTTAAATAGTTCAAAACTATTTTGTGGTCAAACCTCAATTCCTCGGCTATGTTGTAACTACTATAATATCAATCTTGTTCCACTTTTTCGAAAATTGCATTGACTTTATCTGTATGAAGGCGACAAGAGTAAGCTGCATTATTGACATCAAAATTTCTGGACTGAAAACGTTTGGACCAATTTTTTTTGCGGCTTGAGTCGTATTTTTCTTTTTTTATAACAAAACTTCAGAATGCATCGAATTTCTTTATTAGATTTACCTACTCATTTTGGCGGACAGAAAAACTATTGAAAACTGGCAGGAAAATGTTTACTGTACTTTTGTTATTAATGTCCTATATGTGTTCATATTAAAATCAGCCAGATACAAACAGTGCTACCAAAGAGATTTTGTTCAATTTTATACAAATAAAATACGAAAAAACTCTTTCCCCAACCTTATTGTACGATAACTTGATAAGCTGTATTTTATATAAATATTAAATTATTTATTTAAATAATATAAAAGGGATAACAAACGAGCACTGTCCAAATGATGGTAATTGGGTGCTGTGGTAAATTTATCCTCGATTAAGAATCAAAATGCAGTTGCGTTGTCGACCCTGAAGACTAAGATGAAATGTCGTATTCAGTAAAAAGGGTCTCACACTCATCATACGACATATAGTAACATTATAAGCTGCTATTTTACGCTAGCATCCTGTTGAAGCGTGGTCCCTCTCCGATCGAGCAGAGCCATTCGTGCTATCATGATATAGCTACAGCGTGGCTCTATACCACGTAAAATAAAACACAATAAAAACAGAAAGGGTGAATTTTTAACTTAGGTACTCTGCATATCATTGCTACAGCAAGAATAGGTTAATTCCACTAGGGAGGACCATGTTCTTCCCGAGTACCGGCTTAAAATAGCAGCATAATGTTGTTTTTTCGTATCATTAGGGACGAGGACTGGAAACCCTTTTTACACGCCACGAGGTATTTCATCTTCATTCTCATGGTAACGTATATTCATTCAGATTTTAAATAAATGATAGACGTATGTGTCTGTAGTTACAGCACACCTACCGTCACCTTTGTTTCCAATGTCAACCTTATTTAAAAAATATTGTGATAAGCACTTAAAGCGCAAGTAACGCGCTTAGTGGTGAATAAAACATCGTTAGGGAATCAGTTGATCAATAAGAAATCAATTTAGAGCTAACAATCCAGAACGAAGACTTATGATTTGCTCATTGCCGCTAATAAATGTCACACTAGAAACAAAGTTAAAACTTATTTTACTAATCAAAATGCAGATGCATTGCCACCCATGAGGACTAGGATGAAATGCCTCCTTTCCAGTAAAAAGTCTCCAATTCTCTACACTCACCATAAGAAACACAGCAGCGTTAAGCTGCTATTTAACGCTGGTATTCTGTGAGAGCGTGGTCCTTTCCCAGTCGAGCGGACTCATTGATGCTACAACTTTACTACTAATATAGTTGCAGCGTAGCTCCGCCACTTAAAAATGCTTCTTTATATACTATATTTCACATAAATCTATCTAGAATTAAAAGATAAAGATTTCTTGTTAACTAATAAGCAAACTCGACTGACCGACGTAGAACCGCCCGTACAGTTGATACTGAAATCCTTACCGACCACTCTTAGCGTCTGGCCATGCATTTTGTTGATAGTCTTTGTGTTAAATAAGTTGACTGGAAACTGTACTTTTTAACTGATTACGTAAAAGGAGGAAGTTCTTAATTTGACTGTATATCTTTTTTTCTTTTTTTGTATTTGTTAGTTTTCATTTATAGAATAAGTGTGGTAATCGAGCACACAGTCCATCTGATGGTAAATGGATGCTGTGGCCTATAGAAATTTTCATCTATCTTTAATTAAAGAGTAGGACTATATGATAATTAAAGTTTTTAGTTTCAGTGTTTTTTACTATAGTTATAATATTGCATATATTTCAATGTATTTAATTAAGAATCAAAATGCAGATGCGTGGTCATCCCTGAGGACAAAGATGGAATGCTTCATTTCGAGTAAAAAGACTCAGGTTCTCTTCATTCACCATACGGAACGCAGCAACATTGACCTATTTATACTATTTTAAGCTGGTGTTCTGTGAGAACTTGTTCCTTCCCCGGTTGAACCGAACCATGCGTGCTACAACCATAATACACAGCGTGCTTTGATTATAATAGACAAGTATATAACAAAGACAGCGTGATTCTATCTCGTCTTAAACGTGTTTTGCATGTATGTTATAAGATTTCTCATTTTTTGTGAACTAATCTATAGGTTTCTTTTTTTATTATATAGGTTTTGCTTCAATGTGACCCCATATTAATATGGATATATTATATATTATATACCATATTCCACCCTTAAGTATGGAAATATATACAATTAACCAATTCTTTCATACGGAAGGAACCTCTCCTTAAACCTTGTGCTTGTATATTTTATTTCATTTTTTTATATTTTTTTTTCATACAATAAGGATAAAAACGTATTTGTTGGTTTTTATTAATAGAATAAGGGTGATAATCGAGCGCACAGTCCACCTGGTGGTAAGTGGATTATGTGGCCCATAGACATCTATCTTCGATGCAGCAAAATGCAGATGCGCTGTCACCACAGAAACCGTAATAATATCTTATTATACTTAATAATATACTATTACGATTTCTGTGGTTGTTACCCTGGAGAATAAGAGGGAAAATAGCGTGGTGCTACTTGGGTGGTACCCCGGACGAGCCGAGCCATTCGCGCCACAACCATAATATACGGCGTAACTCTAAGTCATTTTATCATATTAAACCTTCTTTTAAAATCGATATATTCTTTTACAATTGATGCTATATAAAAGTAATTCTGAACACACTCCGTTAATACACAAGGTGTTTGCACAATAGGTTAACCAACCAACTGTTCTCTGCAAATATTTATATATTATATTGTTTATAGTCTTAATTGAAGTATATTAGACTAAAGTAAAATTAGTGACGGAGTGTCAATGGAGTGAAATTCCTAGTACTACGACTGCCACACCAATGGAAATCTGCCTGCCAAGCGTGCTAATAAATGCGAATTCTCTTACGGAGGAGGAGGAATTCTGCTACGGAGGGAAAGGCTCATGTACATACATGTTGATAAAATGGCGTGTACGTATTTTTTAACAACTAAAAAAGAACAGTGAAATTCAAATTTGAAAGATTTTCCTTAAATTACAATTATTCTTTGTCTTGAATAAGTTCAAATATCCTAAATAAACAATAGTTACTAATTATTTTCAATGTCTTTGTAATGAATATTTTACTCCACCTCCAGAATCGCTTTTTCTTGTGCTGATTTCATTAGATTACGTTACACTTACCTACTTGTCTGGATAGTCAAGAAGTATATAGAACCTTTTAAGACTTGAGGGAATGAGTAGGACTCGCAAAATTTGTATCATAAACGCACTTAAAATTATTACACACTAGCCGTTACCCGCGGCTTCGCCAGCATGGTCACTGGGAAACAAACAATCATTGCTTTTCGAATTGAAAGAAAACTGAGTTTTATAGATTTGTCAGAGTCAGTGCAGTCATTAAAAGGAAACTGAGCAAAATTGATTCGTCAGCCTATTTAAATGTTTTGAAACGCAGCGTATAGGAAA
>DWHP01001318.1:0-16399 GCA_018247895.1 Parnassius honrathi
TTTATAAAATGATTGATTTAAGTTAATCAAAATAATGAGCAAGTAAATTACGAATATTGATGTTATGAATATGTTTGAGTGATTGCCAAGCATATAGATTAATTTTTGTTTTAAATTTATTATCATATAAAAAAATTATAAATTTGATATGCGGCACAATGATTTCGAACGAAAAAATAATTTCGTTGTAATTTCTGATTTTTTAGAAGTGTTTTCGCAAATAATTATGATCGAGTCAAAATTATGCAATCTTGTTTTTGAACAAGCAAATTCAAGATAAAGACATGAATTTACCTATATAAAAATTCCACTTTCGTTAGTGATGTCATATTCCTATAGTATTTGATGAAAGGAGATGCATTTTTTCGCGGTGTCGCCTTAAGCTACTATTTTACCCCGGTATTAAGACCCATTCGTGCTACAATCACATTATTATGGATGCAATATAGCTCTACCACGTATAAAATTCTGTTACTCAGCTAACACAAAATTTAAAATCCTTGAAGTCGTTATTGTTGCAGTTCTTAAAAGCTCCATGCAATGAATAGTCTTATAACAAAGATTTCTCTTCGCGTCTTAGAAATGAAGCCTGAGGGAACCTCACAATACATTTTAATTAGCCACCCCAGCGTTGACGCAGACAAGCCATGCTTTTGTTCCAATTAGCAGACGTGAATGCGTCGAGTGAAGAGCCCTCGGTTCCATGAACCTTTTGTGTGAGCTTTATAACTTGAAACTAAACACTTGTTAGCTTCATGCAACTTAAGTGTTGTTGAGAGATCAAGATGAATTTCAAAGTTTTCTTGCTCGTATGCCAACGTTGGTCACACAAAGAACTTTCACTTTTTGTCCTTTTGAGCTCAAACCTGCCACAGTCACACCACACAGGTCTGATAGTAAGTTGATGCTGTCCATAGACATCTACATTTATCCTCAATTAAGAATCAAAATGCAAATTCGTTATCCCCCGTGTGGACTAAGATGGAATGCCTCGTTTCCAGTAAAGAGGGTCTCCGGTTCTCTACACACACTAACGAAACATAGCAGCATAAAGCCGCTATTTTACGCTGGTATTCTGTAAGAGCATGGTCCTTCCCCGGTCGAGCTGACCCATTCGTGCTACAACTATACAATTGGAGGACCATGATGTTTCCTTCCTCTGTCTAATTGTAACTAAGGTCATACCAGTTAATTATGACATCTAAACGTTGAACATCTCAGTCTCCCCCGTGACCATAGGTGCTGTAAAGTGCTCGAAACGTCAGGTATTTGTACGCGTATGTAAAAGTTAAATATACGCGATAAAATCCGTAAAAACTAGTATTATTTAAATGTATTAGTGTTCACAAAAATATAAGAAATCATTAAGGTCCCTCCAGTTACTCGTCAGTCAGTACGAAGTGTAGTAATGGCAACAAAAACCAACCCTGAGTTCCGGTAGTCTTACTTTGAGGTCAGTCAATCCATAGATACATTAGAAACTGACCATATACATTTGTGTTGTACGCAAATATTAGCTGGGATTTGTATCTAAGACCTACGGCTTAGTTCACTGACACGGTGTCCGGCTGAGCTAAGAATATAGTGTGAGGAGTTTTTATTTTATATTCAAATTATTATTATAAATACAGAACACTATACAACTCTCTTATCTACCAAATGATTATGAATATTCAATAATTCATAGTTTTATAGACATACAATTATTTGATATGTACATTTTAAAGATAAATCTAATTTAAATTAATATGGAAAGTCGACCTAGTTTTAAAACAGTACTAAAAATAGAAATTTTAAGTTATCTAGTAATTTGTTGTGGTGTCAATACTTTTCGAATCTCTTCACACAGAATACCAGCGTAAAATAATAGCTTAATGCTACTGTGTTTCATATGGTGAATCTAGAGAACGGGAGACTCTTAGACTCTTTTCACTAGAAATGAAGCATTCCATCTTAGTCCTCAGAGGTGATACCGCATCTGCATTTTAAATCTTAATCGAGGACAAATGTAGAAGTCTATGGGAAACAGCATCTTTTCATCGTCGCGTGGACTGTTTGCTCGTTTGTCACCCATAATTTTTTCATAGAAGAGGAGGCAAACGAACATGCGGCTCCTCTGATGGTAAGTTTCGACCGCTGCTCATATGAACAACTGCAACACCAGGGGAATAGCAGGTGCGTTGTCGGCCTTATAAAAAGGAGTAAATTCATGTCTTGAAGGTCCCTAAGTCGTATAAGTTCAGTAAAATTGCCAGTGATAAACAATTCCACAAAAACGGCCGAGCATTCATATGATGGTTTTTAAATATACTTGCGAAACCACACCCGGAGGTGGCAGAGTCATTAATTTCTAATTCCTATCACATTGATTCCCTCTTTCTAAATACTTATGAACTCATGATTATTATACGCGTAACAGAAACAAAGTATGGCACGATATGGATGGACATATCCTTATAGGATAGACGCCTTTTTATATAAGAAAAAAAATCCATATTATGTGGATAGTTACGTGAGTTTTGTCGCGCCTTATTTTATAAAATAAAAAATATTGCTCACCCAAAACTTGTTCTGCAGCGTTTCTGAAGACGGCACCGGGCGATGGGCTCTGCGCAACGTGGAGCGTGGCTACTTCCTGGGCTCCAGCTCGGACAAGCTCACCTGCACCGCCAAGGTGCCAGGCGACGCAGAGCTGTGGCATGTGCACCTCGCTGCTAGACCACAGGTGGGATTGTCTGCTTGGGCTTGCTTTGCGCTTAATTATTTTGTCTATATGGGGTTAGACATGGGTTGGTTCCTTATAATTTTTATAGTATCTATCAGGGACCATTTGGACTTGGTTATGTGGATCCTTAGGTTTGCTGTAATCACCATACTTGGCAGGTGGATCGGCCAACGCAGTTCAAGATGTTTCCACCTGTGACGCTTCTCCCGTTACAGCTCTAGGTATTGTACTTACAGCTCGAACAAGACAATATGTTTATATTGCATATGTCTGTGGGAGATCTTTTTGCGCTTTTCTATAGTCGCCCCTTACGACACATACGGGAATAAACCGACTGATGAATTCTCAAATACCATAAGGCAACAGTTCTATAAAGAATAGTATTTGTATGTTAGAATAAAAGTGTTGGACCAAATTTCCAATTCTCGTCGACAAAGGATAGACGCGGCAATACTAAAACAAAGATCCATCCGGAAGCTTCCAACTGTGCTCTAGACGTTTTCATCAAAAGCGTTCTATACCGTCTGGTGTCGAATCGTCGACGCATGCCGCTGTACACAGCTTCCCTTTTCTCGTAGATTAAATTAGTCGAAGACGAAGGTCTACGTGATAAGACTGAAAAGTGTTTTAAAAAAGTTTATATTCAATTAGGCACTTTTTTTTTCTTTAGACACGAATATTTAACAGATAATAATAAAATATTATATTCTTTCGCAATGTTTATATTGTAACCAGATTAATTGCACTGTAACAAGGTTTCAGTCACAGGAAACGTGGAAAAAGCCCTGAGTGACTTACGTAAGGTACTCTTATAAATTTAAATATACGCAACTTATTTGATATTATCAATTTCATCGAAGTAAAGTGCGAATTCTGATTTGTGGTATTTATTGGATGATGAAAGCCTTAATTTATTGATATTCTTAGCTATTACTTATTAGATGGCATCGACACGCTAAGGAGTAATTGAAACAATAATCAAAACATTTAAATGTACTCGTAGTTAAGTTGTATTATGCAGCCATTTGCATTTCTATGTATTGTGTGTGTCCATACATTTTAAATGCATTTTATTAAGTCTGTGCACTTCAACATCTTTGGCAGCAGTACCACTTACCATGAGGTGGGATAGTAGTAAGGCGCTGGTTTAGAATAGTAAACAATTCAATCTCAAAATCTTAGCGACATCCATTGTAAGAGTGTATAAAAGGAATATTTTGTGACCCATTACTGTTCCCTAGGTTAATCTTCGTTCAATCGGCCGCAAACGCTTCGCCCACCTCTCGGAGTCATTGGACGAGATCCACGTAGATGCCAACGTGCCGTGGGGCGAGGACACGCTGTTCACGCTGGAGTTCCGAGCAGATGAAGGCGGGAAATACGCCTTGCATACGTGCAATAACAAGTACCTCAGCGCTGGAGGAAAGGTTAGTACCAGTAAAAAGTCTGTTTGACGCGATATTAAACGCAAAAAAATATAGTTAATTCTTTTGAATTACAACAACTACTACTTATATTGTTATTCAGTTTTCTGAAAACTAACGCCTGGTTCTATTAATTTTTCTTTCCTTAGTTTAGTTCGGGTAAAATAAGCATAAGGATGAATGACTCACAATGACTCATTTATAGGTAGAATTTTTTTGTATAATCAATCTCTTTTTGATCACGTATATTATGGTTGTAACACGAATGGGTCTGCTCGACCGAGGTAGGACCACGCTCTAACAGAATAGCAGTGCAAAATAGCAGCTCGATACTGCTGTGTTTCGTATATTGAGTGTAGAGAACCGGAAACTGGACGGGACTGGTGAGACTCGTTTTCTGCCTTATCTCTTTCTTTCCTTTGTCCGGTTAGGTATCACAATCTTACTGCTATTCCGGTCTTAAGACAATAAGTACGTAAAGAAAGCCGGTAAGTACAGGCTGAGGCATTCCCTCTTAGTCCTCAGAGGTGGCACATCTGTAATTTTCCATGTTGAAGTTGGTTGCAGGTGTCCATTGGCTGCAGTGGCTACTTACCATCAGGTTGACTATTAAGTTAATTTGTTACTTAGTCCTCAAATGTGGTAACATATATCTACATTAATATACTTAATCTAGGATTAGCCACGCTGCAGCTATATTGTGATTGCAGCACGAATGGGTCGGCTCGACTGGGGTAGGACCACGCTCTCACAGAACACCAGCGTAAAATAGCAGCTTAAGCTGCTATGTTTCGTGTGGTGAGTGTTAAGAACCGGAGACCCTTTTTACTGGAAACTTCCATCTCAGTCCTCAAGGGTGACAACGCATCTGCATTTTGATTCTTAATCGAACATAAATGTAAATGTCTATGGGCCAAGGCGTCCACTTACCATCAGGTGGATTGTGTGCTCGTTTGTCACCATTATTCTATAAAAAATGGCCACAACATCAGCTAATCATAATAACCACCTTATTTTACGTTCACTACAAATATTTCTCTATTATTTTTAGACAGCCCGTTTAATATTGAAAGCTTTGAACATATATCATAAAAGCCAGGCACATCATAATCTGCTTTTTACGATCGACTACACTTAAATTATCCTTCGGCATTTCTCAAGCCAGCCAGCGTTTGCAATTAAACCATTCCGTTTGTATAGTGACTCGTACAATCTGCCGACGACACATATATCACATTTTGGTAAAGTTTTCCCAATAACACTGAACAGTGCAGGACATATTGTAAGCACTGTCAGTTTATCGTCACGCGTGTGTTTTAGCAAACAATGGCTGTTGTGCGGTTCATAAATTGCGCTGTGCAAGTGCGAGCCTTTAATTACGCTGCTAAATTTTAACGTGAATTTTGTTTTGTTTGTTTTTATTGATAAACGTTACCTGCACACTAGGATTTTTGTCTGTATCATGGGCGCAGTTAACATATACAAATTTCACAAGGAAAAACATCCAGACCCGGAACAATTACATGTAAAACATAACATGTAGGTCAGTACTTGTTAATTAACTTTGTATGCTAGTATCACATGACTATTGTGGAAGTTGCACATTTCCTTAAAACGCGACATCGTATGATTGTTTAATAGTTTTCTCACGACAATGTTTGCAAATGTATATAGTTGCATGATAGGGATACGTCGTCTACGTATTCGTATTCGAACCAGTAGGTATTAAAGACCATACGTGATTCGAACCCACGTCACTTAGCGCAGCAACTTATTGCTAAGCCACTGTACCACGGAGCTGTCAATGTTGTGTTTTGATCAAAATAAAATAACGTAAAGTTAATACATATATATTTACGTCCTACTACTTTGCACAGGCCTCTCATTTTGGGGTCGGGGGAGGGGGGATTAAGAATGGGCGCGTTGGCAGACTTAACATGTCTTCGAAATTATTATGTTTTCCTTTGTTGTGTTAAGCACGTGTTAAATCAGCACTTAAAATTAACAATTTTATTGATGCCAACGGGGACCGAGCCCGGATTGCTTGTGTATTTTGAAAATTACAGCGCGTGCTTAGCAACTGAGCTATCATGGCTCTAGCATTGTTGTTATTGGCTTAGAATAACTCTATGGCATTTACTATAAGGTATGTTTTAGAAGAAACTTATTTTAAAACACGTTTGTAAAAATATTTTTCTCTAGAAATTGTGTATTTCGCCTAACGTGGTGATTATAGGCATATTTTGAAATTTATTAATGTCAGCTACCGCATTCTTAAAAAGCGTATGGGTAAGCAAAAAGCGATGTTGGATTTAAGTACGAATGTTGTTATGATGATGCGTCATTATCTGCAGTTTTTAATATACGCATGCAGTCCTACTTTGAACATTTCTATCCGGTATATTTATTTATATGACTGTTCGAATCCTCACTGAAACAAACCAAATTATCTTGATACAATAGGCATTTTTCGTAAGTGAACTATGTCATGGCCATAATCATTATACGAGAAAATAAACTAGGGCTGGTCTTTAAGCCACAGGCATCCTAGTCATCTGAAATTGTCCCGAACAAAATGCAGTGTACTTGCGTCTGTTTGGGTCTAAACTAACGTTATAACCTTGATGTAAATGTAAATGAAGAAAACAGGACTGCCCTGAGGACTAAGACCACCATACCATCCAATACCAATAAAAAGGGTCATCATCGACCACGGGTCGGGTGAAAATCACTAGTTATGTGTTTTTGTCAAGAAATTCTCAGTAGCGGCTCGGAATCGGAAAATTCACCCCCGTGCCCCGGAAAGTACGTAAAGCAGTTGGTCCTGCGCTTGATCTCTATCCGGTTGTGTCAGACTGCCGTCCCTTCGGACTATGAGAGTGAGGGAATAGAGTGCACCTGCGCTTGCACTCTGGCACTGTAATGCTGTTCCGCGCATGGCTAGTCTGCGCTGAGACTGGCTTTTTATTGAAGGAAACTTTATCATCATTCACGCACGTGATGAGCTATTTCATCGTTTAATTTTTCCACAAATATTTATTTGATGATTACTAAGAATGATTTAAGTTGTCCCATATTGATAGTTGACTTATAATTGACGGGTTCGAATCCTGCACGGAACAAGTATTTGTATGGCCTACAAATGATTATTCACTGACTGGGTCTGGGTGTTTGTCCTTGTGGAATTTATGTTTGTAAACTGCCTCCATGATCAGGAGAAAATTCTAGTGTGGGAGTGAAGTTTATTAAAAAAAAAAGTTTATTTAAAAAAATACTTGTAGGTGCCATGCTTATATGTGACTTTAACAGAGGATGCCAACTGTGTTACTTACCCAGCAGGTCGTAAAATGTGGCTAATGGGATATTTTGCTTGTGATTTTGTAGGTAACGGGCTAACAACTTATCACGTCTCACAATTTTCCATTTTCGACCATACTTTTTGGCTAAACCTGGTATATGTTTGAGTTATCTTCATATTTATTATTTAAAATGATAATTTAGATGATATAGCCTAACGGATTAGTAAGCTGAAATGGCTATGGGCCGGCCATATAGCTCGAAGAACTGACAATCAATGGGGCAAAAAGGTTCTCGAGTGGCAGCCTCGTACCGGCAGGCGTAGTGTAGACAGAATCACTAGATGGAGTGACGACCCGTAAGACATGCAAGAAGTCGATGGATGCAGGTGGCTCAGGACCGTGCCTTGTGGTATTTCTTGGGGGAGGCCTATGCCAGCAGTGGACTTGTGAAGGGTTGTGATGATGATGATGATGATGATTCATAATAATAAATGATAAATACAATGAAAACGACCGATTCCATGGAGTGTTAAGTGGATAGATCCCATGGAGTGTTAAGTGGATACTAATCTTATTAAAAACAAACAACATACACTCGAATTGAGAACCTCCTCCTTTTTTAAAGTTGGTTAAAAAGTAAAGCATTTGCAATTCTACCGCGTTTACAAAACTCGACGCGTTACTACGGTAGTGAATTTTCACATAATATCAATTAAAATATTTGAGTATCTTGAATAGTCTATATAACTCGCTTCTCGACTGACAATCCTCTAGATTATAGGCATGACGCTATAGCTTGTACTGTCTACATAACTCGCTTCTCGACTAAAAACCCTCTGTAAGGTCATTACGGGCATGACACTATAGCCCGCTATTAAAGTCCACTGCTGAACATAGGCCTTCCCCAGTTTGTTTTATCTATCGCGTATTACAATACCCACAAGATTATATGCGGCAGTGGATATTCCAACACCGCCCCTACACGCTATACAAATTATTTAAACGATAGAGTCGTTAAGAATTCCTATTATAAATATAAAACACGTCATCATGAAAAGAGAAGTCGACAGTGCCTACTTTGAAAACATTTTCTGGAAAAGACACACGTCTGTGCCAGCCGCGCCACGCTAAAAGCAAAACTTTTAATCCACAAAGCTCTTTGACGCTTTGAGGAATTACGTTGAGTTTAGAAATGTCTCTTGCGTTTTCTGAAATTTTGTCTTTAGTGCTGCTTTTGTTTAGCCAGGATGCGGTTTAGACATTGAAGCGAGTTTACATTGTATTTTTGATTAAAAAAATTTGTTACGTTTACATTTTCTTCATTTTGCAAAGATTTTGAAAATAAAATGACACAAAGAATATAATAATTATTGAAATTCATTTTTTATTTACCACCGGTTCTGAAAATAATTCTCTACTGAGAAGAATTAAATAGTAATATTGATTACAAGAATACTTTTTAATTCAAGCTTTACCACTGGTTCGGAAAAAACCTTTGTCCCGTGAAGAACCAGTAAAAAAACTCAGCGGGACCATTTTTTGATAAAAATATTTTATACAATTAAGTATGAAAACATTTTGAAATAACATGGTACCGATCACGATATTATCAATCATGTACTCTTTAGTAGTACAATAACCCTTACTAAGCAATTTTTGCTTACCAAAAATTTTTAAACATTTTGATAGATAAGTCCGGAAATAAATGCGATATGTAACACAGAAATAGTAATATTAAGACAATAGACAATAAATGAATTAGCGCTCGATTACTTCCAAAACGTATGCGACCGATGCCTGCAGCCGTATTATAAACTAACGCAATGCACAATGATATCTAATGTTTCACGTTACATTGCTTGGCGAATGGCGAGTTTATTCACGTCGCGTGCGTCGCGTATTACAGCATTAGTATTAGTAGAACAAAAGTAGCGATGGTAATTGTACAATACGAAAAGTGATAAATGAAAGTTTACAAAGGTAAATATCATAGTAAAGTATTCATCTTGATGTAAATTAGTTAAAACATTGATAATTAGTAAATAATCAACTTACCGATGTAATGTCTGCCTTCGTTAGTTGTATTACACGTCCTTGATGAATTTGTACAACTGATTATGCTGCAGTTAACCATTATAATAACATAAATTCTCGTACGACGTACCCCCCCGCGCAACTAAATCACAAAATGGTGAATGATGTTTGTCAACACATAATAGCGGCGACAAGCTCACGCGTCGGTGCGTCTTCTATTGTCTTACTATTACGATTTCTGTGGGTATGTGGGTACAATTGAATAGGAATTTCCAGTCGAAAGGTCCTATTTGTACCATATAGGACCTTTCGACATGGTATCTATTTGTACCATACTGAATGGATTATTTCAGTTTGTTAAATAACACTTAATTGGACGACCGACTGTGTGATGCTCTGTGATGGCGACGTAAGTGAATTAATCACCCCATCTCGTCCCATGGGTGCCGAAAGAGGTGACTACGGTTGTTTCCTCAAAAATCCTGTAGTTTCCAATAGATGGCGGTATTACCAATCCAACTAATGATAAGTGAATGCTGTGGTCTATAGACATCTACAATTATCGTCTTTTAGGAACCTTTGGACTAATATAGAATGCGTCTTCACCAGTAAAAAGGGCCTTCGGTTTTCTATATCACTAGTCACTACGCACATGTATCTTTACTGGCATTATAACTTTATTATTATTTGTTATTATTAGCAGTTCAGAATTTCAAATAGTGTTTATTTTGGATATCAAAATCGGCCAAAAACTACATAATATTTAATTGTTTTTAAATCCCCTCATTACAACAAAGAAAGACAGAAGGAGCGCTTGGTACATTTCAAATGATGCCAAAACCTTGCTTTCGAAAACTTCTTGATGCACGTTGGACGTTGGTTCACTGCTGGGCCTGTAAGTGAGGATGAATATATACCTTAAACAATATTGTTGGTTGAAAATGCTATTAGATGCATATGCTAGATGACCTTTTTACCGGCTAGAAAAAAATAAGGTGTAACACGTAAAAGAAGCCTATGGCACTGATATTTTACAAAAACTTTGAATTAAATAAATAAATCGATTAAAATCTATCGACACTCAAATCATACCCACCCTAGTTTTACTAGCGGCAAAAAAAACAATACATTCTCTGTCATTGTCCTTTCGCAGAGTCGCTGGCTCAAGGGCGAAGCCGCCTGTGCCCTCAAAATTCATCAAAAAAATCTTCAAAATTTTTGTAAAATATTATAATTTACCGTTATACCAAAGCGCTTTGACCAGTCTGAAACGCGTTGTAAGTCCTGAAAAGGCTGCAATAGCGGTAGCAATTTCAACTGAGGATGCTTTTAAGTATAAGAATATTGAAGGTGGGTAGTAAGAAGATTGATAAACAATGAAAACAACAGAGGAGAAAGAATGCCACCTAGAGACAGATCGTACCAGTCGGAAAAATCCTGACCAGACCGAACAACCTGCTGGCGACCGCGAAGATAAGAGGAAAACCTGTTCAGTACTGACGAGAAAAAGTTTAGGCGCGCCCATAGGCTTCTATTCCAAAAAGGTCACCCAGTATATGAGTTAGTGCTTGTTCTTACAATAAGTCCAGCATGATTTTAGCTTGGTTTTTGTACGCAACGCTCCGTTTTTCTTTATTTGTTGAATCTGAATAAATCATCATTAATTTGTGATTTACTCCATAATACAGTTTGAAGCATAAACTTTGTATCAGTAAATACTGCTAATGATGGAAATAATGTTTAGCGAGTTTATAAGACAATAATTTCTGTAGATAACGCATGAGAGCTAAGTGCGCATAGAACGTTTCAATTGTATATCTGTGGAGCACCATTCCCACAGTAGGCGTTGTTTTAATGCTCAGTGGAGCGCGACGGATACTATTAAATCAACTACTCAGCTTAAGAAGTAGCAACACATCAACAGTAACTTATTTTTTTTATAGAATGGTGAGCGGATGTTGTGGTACATCTATCCTCGATTAAAAATCAAAATGCACACGCATTGTCATCCCTGACGACTAAGATGGAATGCCTCGTTTCCGGTAAAAAGGGTCACCGCTTCTCTGCACTCACCCAAATGAAACATTCACGCTGGTATTCTGTGAGAGTGTGGTCCTGCTCCTGTCGAGCCGACCCATTCGTGCTTCAACCATAGTATGTATAGCTGCAGCGTGGTTCACGTGTAATGTGTATTTAGCTAATACTCTAGAAACCGATAAATTTTTATTTAAAACGCAACTCAATTATATGACATTGTATAACAAAAAAACTTCGCATCAGTTTACTCTACTAACGACATCTGGTGAAATGACGTGGTGAAGTTTATTAGGTCTCATTGAAATCGCATCTTTTCCACCAGTTGCTGGACACTTGCACGTCGGAGTGTCTCTTCAGCGCGGAATACCACTCCGGTGCGTTGGCCTTACGGGATGCCAGCGGTGCGTATCTCGCACCCATTGGCTCCAAGGCCGTGCTGAAGACGCGCTCCACGAACGTTACACGCGACGAACTCTTCTCATTGGAGGACAGCTTGCCGCAAGCCGCCTTTGTCGCTGCACTCAATGACAAATACGTCTCCGTCAAACAGGGTAAGTGGTCATTATCAATCAATTCTTTACATATGACCTTAGAGTAATGACGTACGTAAGAAAGAAAGAAAGAAAAGTATTTATTATAACAAACGCCAACACACACGTTTCTAAAGATATTATAGACTAAACAACCCAAAATACAGAACTAAAAACACTAATACCTAAATAAAATTGAAACAATTCAGTCATAAGCTTCATTATGTGTACGGGATTTAAGAAGAATAACACAGCATAATTTCGTGGTGTTATCTACATAGTACATATGTCTGAGAGTTATGGTTGTTGCAGTCTGGAGTCGCGGGCGGGAAATTTATGTCTATGCCCAATATATCGTGTAAGTTGTATCTATAATACCGCATATGAACCCTACGCTTAAGCAACAACTTATATTACCTGTAGATATTGATCCCTAATGCACCGGCCTAGTGCGGTGATTACGACAAATTCTCTCTAATAAAGACTGGTGATTCGCCCCGGCTTCACCTATATACTATATATTAATGTAGCGTTATACAGATTTAAGATAATCAAATACCCCTTATTTTATCCGTGTTTCGTTTTTGCAAAAAACAATTTTAACCTTTTCGGATCAAACGTAGCCTAGATCCCCCCTAACAATGTTTCTATATGTTCGTAAAGTTTTATCACAATCGGCTTAGTCATTCCGAAGATTATCCCGGACAGGCAGACTGAGAATGTATAAACAAATATTTTTCATTCTTAACACCACGCAAATTATAGCTTAATAGAAGCCCGTTACTTTAATATTACCTACATAGTAAAAATCCATTATACTACACCATAGTTAAAATTTACTTGCTTAATGTAAGTTATATACTGTAAAGGTCCCAAGTGAGTTCCTTGTGGCACTGCTACACACAGACAGACAACAATCGCGCGAGAGACGTTTCCGATTGACTACGCCGGTGAAAGTGTAATTACGGCATCTTACTAACTGATGCAAATAACATAGGGCGACTCGCAGTGATTTCCTGCTCCGCAACAAAGTCGTTTACTTATGTTGATTTACATACTTTTTTTATAGGATAGGGTGACAAACGAGCACACAGTCCACCAGATGATAAGTGGTTGCTGTGGCCCATAGTCATCTACATCTATTTTCGATTACGAATCGAAATGCAGATGCGTTGTCGCCCGTGAGAACTAAGAACGAATGCCCCGTTTCCAATAAAAAGGGTCTCCGGTTCTCTACGCTCACCATACGAAACACAGTAGCATTAAGCTACTGTTTGACGCCGGTATTCTGTGAGAGCGTGGTCCTTCCCCGGTCGAGCCGACCCATTCGTGCTGCAACTATCTTAATATATATAAATTACGTGTCACGTTGTTTGTCCGCGATGGACTCCTAAACTACTTAACCGCTTTTAATCAAATTTGCACACCGTGTGCAGTTTGGCCCAACTTGAGAGATAGGATAGTTTTTTTGCCCATGAGTGATCCACAATTTTTTTTTGGATTTTTAAGGATTTTTAATAAGATATGACAAAGGGTCGTCGAAAACGGCAGAACAACGTCTGCCTGGCAAGCTAGTACTACTATATAACTGCAGCATGGCTCTACTACGTATCATATAAGAAATATCATATAAGAAACAAAAAAAACAAAACATATGTACTGACCTAGAAGTGTGAGTAATATGAATATTTAAATATTGTTATCACATCTAAATTGAGATTTTGTAAGTTACGCCTTTTAACACTCGGCTCATATCTGAGGTCATTGTCCATTTTTCTCAATCGATTTGGCGCATATTTATATCTACGTATATATCATACTTTATCTTACAGCCAATAAGGATTTACATTTTTTTATGTGTAACACATTTCAATTTAAACGAACCGTAGAAATCTAAATAATAAGACTCTAGAAATGCCTTCTGATATCAGGACGCGTGTCGCCGGTTTGCAGCTATCACACATAGACAAACAATAAATACAAAATTACGCCCTCACATATCTCTAGCATTTATGTAACAAAGATTGAACTATAAACTATTGCGTTAAGAAATATTTTATCAAAACGCAAAATCTCAGGAGGCGTAGTCACTCAGGCTAATAATTAACGTGTGCGAAAAACAGAGAATGACATTGCGCGCTCACTCTTGGGCATATTGCAGAGCAACGCACGTATCGACAACTTTCTATTAAGCATCGTTGATCGTCAGGAGTCTCACACCAAGAGATAACTAGTTAATTGAAAGTGTCTCATTAATAGATGCTTTTAGTCTTAGTTTTAGCTTTTACACGTTTTATAATTAGAGAAAAGGTGATATAATAAAATGTTAAGGATAAGTATATCGATTTATCTTTAATGTGCGGATCACTTGGAAACCTGGTATAATAGCATTGTATAAATTAAACAGATATATAAATAAATGAATACAACATCATACGAACAGCAAACAAATAAATATATGTATTGATGACGTATTTATCATTTTTTATTAGTTTTAAAGATCTGTAAACGACTTTCTGTTGTTTGTTATTTTTCAGTTACAGATCGAATTTAGTCTACTATCCTTACAATATAATTACTTATCCTTAAAATATATTAAAACTGCATACAATTTATCAAGTAATATAAAAGTACCAACAAACAGATAATCACTGATAAATGGTTAACAGTATAAATTATTTAGAAAGAAAAAAAATAGAGAAGGTGTAAATAAATATTTAACGAAAAATCACGTTTCATTCCCACTTCGGTAAAACTAGGTAAGCCAAACATAATAAATGATCGACACAAAATAGTAGTGTCACGTCACTGACTTGCGCAGTTGTCCGGGAAATTTACGTACGCGACAATAATGTTTATTGCCCGTACTAAATTCATCGCTTCTTTTAGCTGTCGTACTCGTAGACATGAACTAGCTTAAGAATCAATGGATATTGAAATGATAAAACAATTACATTTTTGGACACAATCGTAGTATCGGAGGTGAAGAATTTTATTATATATATTTCATTAAAACAACATTATTTAAAACACTAAGTACTTATTTACGAAATGTTATCAAGTTGTGGAAGAATTTCTGTGAAACGAACCGACAATTTCTTATTCTTTGTGTGTGCGTGTGTGCGTGCGTGCGTGGGTGCGTGCTTGTGTTTGTGCGTTCGTGCGGTCGTGAGAGTGGGCATAATTTGTTTTTATCTGTGATATTGCAAAATGTTTCGTGAGTCGTTTGACATTAAAAAGTCGTGTTTAAACAGTGGGAGGGAAGACCTTCATTAGATTTTCCTTATTAACCTTTTTAATATATTTTTGCAGAGTTACGCGGCATCTACGCCTTCGAAGCCGTCATCGGCTCCTCCACACACGACACTACAGCGGTCTGTGCGTGGCGCGGCCAGCAGCGGAGCCCCAGCTAGGGTCATACCGCGCTTCCATTTCCCCAAAGGTCGTCCACCTCCCGCGCACCAGCAAGACCACGCTCTGCATAAAGTACAGTCAGCGTTCGCAACATTTCCAAATAGTCAGGTTAGTCACTTTTTTTTATTTCCATTATTCAAAACTGAAGATATTTCTTTTTTTTTGTATATAACTTAACACTAGGAACTTCTAAATCGTAGAGGCATTTTACATACGTACATCAACGCCAGAAACAATTATGTTTATGCAGGGCCCAATCTGAGGGAAGGCAAGCCGGGCATTTGCCCAGAGCGATCTTCCAACCTAGCCAGTAGCCATCCACCACCTTTATTGTTGCCCCCGCCCCCCCTAGTTGGTAGACATAAAATTCTCCACCTACTACGGGTTGAATAGTGGAAATAAAGTATTTTACTTAACTTAATTATTTCAGTTCCAAAGAAAGAAAGAAAGACGAAGTGGGGATCCGCAAAATGTACCGATATTTGAGTAGTATCGATACTTTCATTTCGATACTAAGTATATTTGAACACGATACTTTTTTCCGATATTTTGAGGTATCCATACGTCTTTTATAAGTACTCGGTACTTTTAACAAAATTTGAGTCACGTCATTAGATTTGGGTCGTAGGAGTAGGAGATTACCCTGCAATAACTTATGTTACAATAGCTTATGTTTAGAGCCTGTGTTGCCAGTTTCTCATGATTGGTACCTATTTAGTAGATTTATTTTTTATCAGTTAAGTAAAAAATGATTTAATACAGTTTAATCCTGATTTACTTTTTTACTGTTGTTCTAATTTAAATCGAAATTTAAATTTAGTTTTCACACCCAACTTTCACTACCATACGTTAAAGTAGTGACCAACACAGCATTGTGAATTGCCATACGTGCCTTTTTCGACACATTTTGACTCTTCACAATAGAGTGTAGGGCCC
>DWHP01001319.1:0-16391 GCA_018247895.1 Parnassius honrathi
ATAAGTACCTACTTACATGTGTTTTTAATATGGTGCAATATCACTATATTATTTTTCTGTGCGGATATTATTGCCTGTTCCCATATTTCACTTAATTGAATGTGGAATCTAATCACCATTGAAGATTAGCGTCAAATTGGAGAGGTTAGTGATTCTTATTCATACCTATATTGTAATACAATGTGTTCTTGAATATTGAGTTGTTCTTGAAACTCATGGTATTCACTGCGATTGCGCCTGGCGAATGTTGATGAAGCAGTCATAGATGAAAGCAGGCTAACATTGCTGTTTTTTATTATTAGACCGTATACTTAAATAAAAATAAACACAAATAGTTTTAAAGAAATTATAAACTTCGAAATTGTCGCTGCCAGAAATCGAACCCGGGAGTTCCCGGATTCCACCACAGAGCTTCAATGCGCCAAATCCTTTTCAATTTGACGACCGAATTTAAAAGAAAGGGAGCGTTAACCGGTATTTTAGAGACGGCAAACAAACGATATATTTTAAGTAAAACAATTAAAAATTAAAATTATTAATGTTATACATACTGTATTTTTATTCCTTCTTGACAGCCCTAAGTAACCACAGAAAAACAGCAGTGATGTAGAAAGAGGAAAAGATGCAAAGTAATACGGACACTCGCGCGCAGCGATAAAGGTTTATTTAGCATGCGTGCGCAATTTATCTTATTAATAATAATTATGTAGGCTATTAAACGTCCCCAAGCAGTCGACATCAAAAGAGTGAAACTTCTGTACGTAGTACTATTATTTATTCTGTGGTACAGCCAAGGTGTAAATACATGTGGCTTTCGCAGCGTCGTCAGTAGGTAGGATAGACCGGGCGCGCAACGGTATGCTTACCCACAGCTCGTCGGCGTGCGGCGGGGCACACCAGCGTGAGCGCAAGCTTGGAGACAGCTCGCGATTCACGGCTATTATGAGGCTACCACCACGCGTGCACTGCGTGGAAATAATGTCGCGATCGCATCTATTTACCTAGAAGCAATCATCAAAAAATTCAGAACTGCAAAAACCTCCATTTAGCCATGGTTCGGTGATACATATCACGTCATAATTACAATTTATAATGCTTTTAAGAAACTCGTGAGATTTGGTTCGCAAGGCTCTAACGTTTTGGTAATAAATTGATACTGTGTTACGACTAGCCATTTTATAAATTTGAGTTATTTATTACAGAAAATAAATGAAAAACGATGTTATATTCGTACTACAAATGTTTGATATTATGGCTGGATGGGGGGGTAGGTGCTTCAATTTAAAATGATTACTATTTTGAATCTCTCTATATCCTGTAGTGACACCTTTAGAGTGTTTTTTTTATTTAATTAGGAATTTTAGGATCTGAGAAAAATGATAGTTATCAGTTCAAAAAAGTAAATAATAGCACATAAACGAATTTTTACAGCGCAATAATGGTAATGATGCATGCTTATATTGACTATAAAATATAGTGTTAAGAGTTAATCGTCAAAAAGAGAACAACGTTTCAATGGTAATAAACACACAATTGCAAACAAACAAAAAGATCGACACAATACTAAGTTTGTATAGCCTATCGTTATGTAGTCGTATTTTATTTAAATCGTGTTCATTGGATAATTGTATTATTTTAGATGTATCCGTTTTGCGTAAAAACATTTTACAATCCTGTGACCAAATATATAATGGAGCTCTTTACCTAGTTTACGCGCTTTTCCAAATGAGGTTTTATATATCATGCCAGGTGGTCATTAATAAAAACTGATCTTGAGGCACCGTCCAGGCGCAAGTCAGCTGTAGTTAGGCCACTGCGCAAACACTGCCGCCAACATATCGGATTTTCTTTTTCTTTGAATAAATCGAACTTTGATATTTGGGATGTCAGATGCTTCCTTACCACGTTCTATGGTTTCCCTATTACGATCTTTGCGAGGATATCGCTTGACTCTGTGAATTTATTCGACATCAGACGGTGATATTATGAATCTAATCTTAGTTGCGATACTGTTTAGGATAGTATTGAGGTTTTCACCTTTCTTGAACGTGATTGCGGTAATCACCAAATTATTCAATCGACCTTGCTGCTCTCTGTCACCGATCTGTGTGGACAGGGTAGTAATGACGTGGTTTTTTTAGGTACCTATTACCTTACATCGTCGTAAGCTATTATTTGAAAAAAGTCCCACTAGGTTTCTTGCTGGTTCTTCCCAGGTCAGAAGTTTTTTTTTAACCAGTGGTAAATTAAAAAAGTGACTTTCAATGAGTATTGTTTATAATCTACATTGAATAAAAAAGCTTCTGTTTCTGTTACCTATCACAGAAAGAACGCAGTGAGCTGCTCTGCGCCTGAGTCCAACGCGGGGGTGGTAGAAATCCAAGTGGCGGCTTGCGAGGCCTACCACCGCGTGATAAGATCTTCAGCCATCACCACAATCTAAAGTAACCAGTGATACTGTTGCCCGAGTGGACCGCTCGGAGATGTATCCCAGCCACCCTCCAAAAACTACTTATTACCACTACTACTATTTTCATAGGCATTTAGTAAAAAGCTATTATTTTGAAATTTCAAACAGACACTTAAATGTTATTGATTTCTATAGGGTATTAGGTTGGAGATATTTCAAGTCGGTTTTTCTTTTTAATTGAAAGCCTTTTTTTCATTAATCAATGGCCTAAGCACATAAGCAAAATACTAGTAAATAAAATGGTTATATTTCAAGTCACTAGCTGCGTGACTAACGTCCGGCACGTTATAAAGTGCTGGATGCTATAACTCCTTCAGTGGATGCTCTAACTAATCAGCCATTATGTATTGGGGGGGAAAATAATTTACCCACGGCACCACGGAAGACCATCGTCTAAGTATTTAGTCAGCACCAAGACTATAATGAGGTGGATTCATTTTTAAAAACCATTTACAAAATTTATAATATTTGTTGTAATTTTAACGAGCGAAGTCTGAGAACAGAATGACAATAAAAATGGATTATGACTCGTATATAGTTTGTAAATAGGAACAAAACTTATTCTCATGAAATTCAGTATAGTTTCTTCCAAATAATCCCATTACGTATTTTACAATATTCAAAATAATTTCTAAAATTAGCTGAAAACAACAGGAAAAAAAGAGTGTCATATACCTTATTCTCATGAATGTCAGCATAATTTATTCCAGAACATTTCATTACGTATTTTGCAATATTTTATACACGTGTAAAGTAATTTCTGAGTCAAGCCCTTCGACTTGTGATGCTTTGCTTTTGGCTGACAAAGCATATATCTACAGAGTGAGTATCCTTAACTTATTCGACTCGCCCCCAGTCCGATACTTTGTTCAACTATTTTTATTTTTACGCGGTAGAGCCATGCTGTATTAGTAGTATAGTCGTAGCACAAATGAGTCAGTCTCGACCGGGGAAGGACCACGATTTCACAGAATACTAGCGTAAAATAGCAGCTTAACGCTCCTGTTATTCGTACGGAGAGTAAAGAGAAACGGAGACCCTTTTTACTGTAAAAAGAAGGCATTCCATCTTAGTTCTCGTGTGACAACGCATTTGCATTTTGATTTGTAATCAAGGTTAGATGTAGATTCAAGTTTATTCTGGTACTCGGCGACGTTTTCCCGAGAAATATTGGCACGGATGGTGTATAAAGCATCGCCAGTGCTGTCGTCCGCACAGCAATTAATGTTACCATTTTGCAATATATTATTCACAAGCACCATAACCAGCGTTAGTGATAGAACGCAGCCTTGTGGGACACCAGCGTTAATATGCTTGTAATCGGAATATGCACCGTCTATTACAACCTTGATGCTTCGATCCGCAAGAAAATATGTGAACCAATAGTTTAATTTTTCGGGAATCCTATGGGAAGAAAACTTTGAAAAAAGCGCTTTTTTCATTTATACTGGCATGAGTAAAAGTATAGCTAGCGACTGATGGCGTAATTACTTACGGCGATCTTCCTCCGAGACCGCCCCTGAAGATTTTTAGAGCTCGAAATGTAGCGTTGCAGTAACCGACGCATCGCTTTGTTACATGAGACAAAGAAAACAAGGGTCTTTGTAAGGGAAAAATACAAAAGAAACCAACTGCGATCTTGCTAAAAAATTATAAGGAATTCTTTAATTTGATGTCACGTATAATTATGCTCATATTAAACAATTATCGGCGTTATAATTTCTTATATTTCATACTCTTTGGACCTTAAAAATATTCAAAATTAGATAGAAAAAAGAATATATTTTTTTATTGCTGCAAATTTCTTTTAGGTAAATTTTACGTTACAAAAAAGAACTGAACAAAAATATGTACTGCAGTAACAAAAAGACCCATGATAATGCTACAGTAACAGAGTTACTGTAACGCCTATATATTATGTCGGATTCCCATAAGTCGACTCGCGATGAATCTGAAATAAATTAGTAAACTAAGTCTATATTAATGCTAGTATATGGTACAAAATGAAAGTCTATGGAATTCTTCTTTTAAAAAAACTGGTTCGATCACATTTTAACAATAAATAAAACTAACACTACAATACAATCGTTTTAATAATAATATTATAATATTATGCAACTAATTAACTATCTATAAAAAATTACGCATTAGTAGAAAAATAAACTAAAGGTATACCGAGTTAATCTAACCTGATGTTTTATCAGGGCGTCAAACCTCCAACCTTCCCGTGTCCATTCCGGAGCATCGGGTATCAAAAAGTTAACATGAAACATGGTAAATTTCGTAACATTAATTTTGTTTAATTTTTCGGTATTATAAGATATCATGAAAAGATTCATTTCAATACATCCGTCCATCTAATACAGCATACAAAAGTCCACTGTTGACCATATGCCTCCTCCATAAATTTATAAATACGGGTGTTTTACCATAGTTGCCACGCTTTGTAGATGGGTTGGCAGCTACAGTTTTTTTATTATTTTGAGTTCTTATAGGGAAGATATTGCTGCCCATTATTTGTCTAATTTCCCTCCGTAGCCTCTCAAGAAACTCACGGAACGATATAAGGTAGTGGAAATTCTTATACTGTCTCCACACGATTTCATACTTCCAAAAAATAATGTAATAGTAATGTTTCTGCTCATATATGTCCAACTATTGGACATGTCTCCTCTCATTTCTGACCGAATTATGGAGCAAATAGTCCGACGCGCTGCTAACGTGCTTTGCGGTCTTCATAAGTCCTCGAAAATGTTTAATTCTTTACTTGCATGTTTCTTCAAATTTTTTCGATTCATCTGTGTCTGGTTCACTAGCGTAATTTGAACGTCGATTTGAGAATATACGGCAGATCCCCTGAATTACCATGACCTACGTGTATAAGAGACTGTGATTTAGATCGGAATAACATTACATTTAATTACATTTGATATTCCACAACTTCCACGGGATTCAATTCAGACGGATAAGCAGTGTTACGAAGTTTGGCTTTCACTTGTCCAAATGCATTTTAAATAACATTGTTTTCAGAGAGGAACTTGGGGATAAAGCTTGTCTTTACTTTACTTCTACTTTGCTAGAAGTATTTGTACGCTTGCATACTTACCAGATTTTGGTATAGGAGACGTATTTTAAACTTTCATAATTTTTATAATTACTTTGGAATAATAAGTTTCACAGTATTGTAACAAAATAATGTCTTAATAAAATTATTATTTTTCTAGTTTATGTGAGTTTGCATGAATGAATTATCCACAAAACATAATAAGTTTATTTTACGTAGATCGGATCAAAAGAAGTAATCAAAAATCTGAAGGTACTTCGGGTTAATTCTGACATCGGGGCATCAAGGACCTCAGTCCCCCGTGACCATGGCATCAAAACACCCGAACCTCAGTTGTTAAAATAAGTATATGTAAACGCGACAAAATCAGCCAAAGTAGTTTTATTCAAAATGAATAATCCTTGAAAGTGAACAAAGGAAACTCACATCTATCGACTTGAGTACTTCAGCGAGGGCGTCCCTTGAGACTACTCTAACGTACCCTCCAGTCTCCATCCATTTCTTTTGTCACGTGAACTATAAAACGATAAACTTTTGTATATAAGAAACATTGTTAACAATGATGTTTGCCTACATACATTGTTTCGAGTCTTCTGACAGTTTAGATACAGTGAACTTTTAAATGTGGATTCGGATCCATAAATTTTTAAATTTTTAGCCCAATAGATGTAGATATCCGTACTCCATTAATAACTACATATGCGGGATTTCAATTCAAACTAAAATTTTAAAAGATTATTCCTGAACCAATTAGAATCGAGAAATACGCTTCTCCGGATATATTTATACGGACATCTTTTAATTAAAAAATTCATTTTTTTAAAAAAAAATTATTTCATAAATTGGAGAAAATTATCGAAAAAATGTATTCTCAAAGTTCAAAACTACGACCGCCATCTAGTGATGCTCAGCTGAGGACTTCCATTCTTATAGTTCCAACTTCAACCCCTATTGCATTTTGCGCTAGCTACGGTTTAAAAATTGAGAATATGAAATCACCTTGAGTTCTTATAAAATTTGCTTGATTATTATACTCGATTACGTCTGGTGATTCTACTTTTTAGTTTATAAAGTTATTTCATACTATTCATGAAACCCTCTCTTAGCATTACCACTGAATAGAGCCGACGGAGACCTCAGAACGTGATATCTTAAGATATTTTGAAGGTTGGGGCACAGAAATTGGACCACCAATGCCAAATGCAAAATTCCAAAAGTACGTACGTCTGTAATACAACATTTTATAATTGTTTTCAAATCATAATTTTCATTTCACGAGTTTTGGTCTCCACAGCTACAGCAAGACATTAACACATGGATAGGTCGGCTCTATTAGTAAAGGACCTCGCTTTCACGACACGTAGAACTAAATACATTTTACTGGAAATGAAGCATTGGATATTTATCCTCAGGCATCACAACGCATTCCGCATTTTGATTCTTAACTATGTACTTAATTTTATTAACAACTTTACTGCTCAAAGAAAAATGTTACTAAGGGCGAATTTAATACCAGTTAGCATTTATCTGCCAGTAAACCACACTGCCAACAAACGCACGGCATGATGAAAAATTTGAAGGTAACTTTAATAACCAAATATAATAATAATTAAGGTTAGATGTAGGTGTTTATAGCAACAACATCAACGATAATGGTAAAACAGTCTATTTTGTGCTCGGTAGTCATTATTACTTCTTTAAAAAATATTAGAGCTCCTCACAAGTCCACTGCTGAAATGACTAATGAATCTAAATTTAATTTAATTCAATCAAAAAAATACACGCTCTTAGTTTATTGATAGTGCTAAATAAAATTTAATTAAACCTACTCCATCACAGAAGTGAACATAATTTCGCATGAAATTTTGTTACACCTCGATGTCAAATTTAACCTTTATCAAATTCCGTCGATCGGCGAACAAAGCCTTGTGAAATAAGGTCAATAACTATCTCAGTTTCATGCTGATAACAACTTATAACGATAGATTTCTATATTAATTAATTTACTGATGTGCGTAGGACTAACATGATTTCATTCCACTCTCCTCAACCTGATGATCGGCGGATCTCCACCGTTTTAGTGTCAATTTTCCACACATTCTGACTAAACCGCCTTTGTCTTTCGTAATGCGTACAACAAGTGATTGGAATATTTTGCTAGAGTTCGTCTTTCTGCTCAATTTCAATATGGGTGTCATCGATTTTGATTCAATTCTAGGATGATTTACCATCAAGCGCTTCCTCGCCGCTTACGGTAGGGTTGGTTATCAAAAACTTATAAGATTACATTTTTAAAGAACAATGGCGATAAACGTGCACACAGTCCACCTGATGCTGATTGGATACTGTGGTCCATAGACATCTACATTTATTCTTTTTTACGCTAATGACTAATACCTGGTCCTAGCTCAGTGGAGCGAACATTTCGTGCTACGAAGGGTTCGGCTCGACCGAGTTACTATAATTAAAGTTGCAACGTGTCTGTATCACCTATGAAGCTTATTTACAATGTAACAAAGAATACTTTTAAACAAAACTTTCGTACTAAACGAGCATTTGCGGTCGACCAAGCGTAAGTTGGTGCATACAATATAACGACAACCTTTGTTATATCAGCTGTGTATAAACAGAACCTGTTATATTCTAACAAAGAGCGCCCGCGCTGTTGAAGGTAATTATTCAAATGCATTATGGGTGCAGGTGCAACAATTTCTCTATGCTTAGACCTAATTAAATCGCTCGTTCTGTGTTTATCTAAAATATACTTTACCGTTACTCCGTATAGTTTGATTAGTTTTTGTTATCCGTTTCAATTTTGCGTCGTTTAAAAAATGTTTATTTCCGACAGTTAGGACAAATAGAATCCATAATAATTATCATTTAATATTACTACTTCGCCTAGGTAGAATCTATTAATATGCCGATATTTAAAATAATCAAAGGCCATTTATTATACATTTTTTTCAATTTTTTTAAAGTCCTAATTTTTCGGGTAAAACACAGTCTGTGATGAAACGTACTCCTGTTACTGTTATTTATTTTCATGAAGTTTCATTACAATCGGTTCAGCCATTCCGAAGATAAGTCCGGACAGACAGACAGACATACAGATGTTTTTAAAGTTATTATTCACGGCTTAATAGTATGCACTCAGTTCAATATAAAGCAGTTTTATATCTATATTACAGTCAGACAATTCAATTTTAATTATATGATGTATAGATGAAAACTAACGAACAAGATTGGCAAAAAATTAACTAGAAAATCAAAAGCGACCAGAATATATATATACTTATCGCCGCGGCTGGTGAAAAGAAATATGAAATATGAAAATATATAGGAACAGCATGTTATCACCCATTTCTCAGGGGTTATTATCAAATCATGTACTGTTTATGCAACAATTTCTGGTGAACAAAAATTTCAAACTCTTTGATAGCTAGTCCTGCGTGTTTGGGACCAGAGTGTAATAAACATTTAAATATGTTTTATTAACTTTCACATATAAAGGTATATGTGAACATTTTGTCCTCTGGGTGTTGTAAGAGGATTATGCGAAATGCCAGAAAGACCTTATGGCTTCTGATTAATGGCGTTAAAATCACTTTGCTACGTCAGGCGGCATATCATCCACTGGATGGTAAGAGGATGTTGTGACCCATAGATACCTTGTATTCTCGATTTAAGAATCAAAATACAGAAATACACTGCAAAGGGTATCTAATACGAGTTATTAAATACGTAAAACACAGAGTAACTTTCAAAGTACATTTTTCATAAAACTAGCGGCTTATTTTTGAATAAATATTTAACTAGTTTTAACAAGATTGCGTGTAATATTACTGAATTTCTACTACATACAATTCAACTCGCATGTAAAAAGAATTCTTATGAAGAAAGGATATTATTAATGGAATGATTAATTAAGAGATAAGAGTGCATGGGCATAAATTATTTATTGTGTGAGTAAATAAGCTTGAAGCAAATAGTACTTTGTAAGGTCAATTTTGAATAAAAGTATAGTGACTTTGATAGCAGCGACATACTGCCATTTTACATAAACGTAGTTTACACAAATACTTTACATAAAGGTTTAACATAGTAAATAATCCGCAACAAGACTTAATAACTGGAGTTGGGCCGATTAGCCGCCGACTATTCGGTGAAGCCGATTAATCGGCCTATTTGTGGTCACCGATTAGTCGGCGACTGATCCGCTAAAACGGCCGATTAATCGGCTTTTTATTTTATTAGTTTCAGCAAGGGTTTTTCGTGATTTTCTACGTGGTAACTGCGGCTACATTGATATGAGTAAATCTTAAGATTTAAAAAAAATATGGTTTCTCTCCCATACGTAAACTCACGTCAGATTTACATGTAGTTAAATCAAATAAATAATAAAATAAGTAGGTTCATACATAACTTTTATTGAAAAATCAGTCTCACATGTTACAATGTTAATTATTCTGGAAATAGATACATATTTTTATTTTCTAAACAAAAACCTAAGTACTTACTATTTTAATTCTACTTTTTAACTTTTTCTAATCGTAATGCAGAGTAGTAACACAACAAAATAAAATATTGTTAAAGTCATTCTTAATAAACTTAAAAAAAAACAAATTGTAAGTCTCTCACTTTGCATAACAAAAAACCGATTAACCGGTTAAGAAATGGCCGATAACTCGGCCATTTCTCATTAACAATCTTTATTTAAGAATAATTGTTAATGAGAAATGCCCGATAATTCGGCCATTTCTTAATCGGACAATCTAAAGTACTCGGCCCAACTCTAGTTATTTCGATTGCAAATTCCTAAGGGGAAATTAAAGCTAGAAAAAATCCGCCGCATTCCGGGCCGAAATACAATAGAGTAAAAAATATTTTATTTTTTACTAAAAATAATATAATAAAAGTATTTCGTCATGTTTCAAACACCTTCAGCTACGGATAATAAAACAATATTTATATTTAAAATTTACTCAAGTGTTATTATGTGTAGATATGTACATAAAACAATTTTTACAGCGGACAAAATCCATATAATTTTATACACTTATATTCAAGTGCGATTCGTTTTGTGTACAACTGCATTTTTCTAATAGTTAAAATTTTCAAGTACAATATGCTGGTTGTTGCCAGCAATAAACATTAGATGTCATCCCATAACTGTTAGTATTGTTATAACTCGATATTCGCATATTACTGACATCTAAAGGCTATATACACTATTTAAGTATGTCTGAAGCCTTACAGTCTTCTCTTTATTTCTCAAATTATTGGATAGAATCCAAGCTTTCGATTTGCTGGTTTATATGAACAGCATGTAAAATATACAACAACTAAGAAATAGCAAAAGACATATTAAGAATAATGACTAAAATATGTTATAATAATCACAAAATGGAGATAGTATTGTTTTTTTCTTATGAATAAGCGTAATAAGCTAGCACAAGGTAATAGGATGCTGCGACCCATATACATCTACGTCAGTACTAGATAAAGAATAAAAATTCAAATAAGTTGTCACCCTTAAGACTGAGATGGAATACCTCGTTTTCAGTAAAAGAGTCTCCGGTTCTCTACACTCGCCACACGAAAAACAGCAAAAATATACTGCTATTTATGCTAGTATTCTGTGATAGCATGGTCTTACACCGGTCGAGCTAACTCATCTATGCTATGACCATAAAATAGCTGCAACATGTCTCTACCACGTATAAAAACATGTGCCACATTAAAAATAATGTCTGAAATGCGTTGTTACCACAACAATAGATAGATTATAAAAGTGCCTTTTACATATTCAAATTAGTTTGAAAGAGTATAATTTATCTCAAAAAACATGATATTACAGTTTTCATCCGATGGATATCATCCCACATTGGACTAAAAGAGAATGAAAAGGCTGACCAATTGGCTAACATGCTTTACAGAGAAGGAACGAATATTTTAACTACTCCTCATTTACACGAAGCTATAAAAAATGCTGCCGTTGGAAATAGAAAAAATATATAAAGAAGTCACGGGCATTTAAATTTAAGAACCAAAGTATATAAAGGGGTCATATTACTTGGTTCTTAAATACTTAACTAAGCAGGTAAGAAAGAGTAATGACTCTCAAGACTGCCTGCCGGGTACATTCCACTGAATAACCTTTGCTTTAGTACGAGGAAAAGTGACTGTACTTTATGTGATTTATGTGACCACCAAGGTGACATTTATAATTTCATAGTTGTAAATAAAAAAAAATAGAAAATGACTTTCAATAAATATTTTATAATAATGTATGTTGAATAAAAATCATTAATTTCATTTCATTTAATTCATAGTAAAACATGTTAAAAATTAAAATGAAGATAAAGATAAAATGATGAAAAAAAATGAAGATAAGGATTTAATATAACATATTGGCAGTAGGTGTGTTCAACTCCATATTGGCGGCGAATACATAACATGCTTTGTGTCGCACTTCAATGGCGGCGTAAGGATATCCACTAATGCAAAAGGAGATGGGCAGCAGCATCTTCTTAATAACATACGAAACAAAATAATTACAAACAAAATAATTCCAATCCTTTAAAGTAAATATACCTTGATAGAACATACATTCATAACACAGTATAAATAAAGAGCAGGATCGCGAGTGTCGACAAAACGAGAATATTCAAATACTTTGAAGTCATGCGAGTATTTTGGGTCGGCACTTGGTCGGAGTACTTGCTAGTAAATTCTGGTATAAAAACCTGGTCGCATAAATACGCATCTTCCCTAGTATGGTCTCGGTTTTATATTCTTGTGGCATGGTGAACTATTTGCGTCGCTAAGGTTCGTTCTTATTGTGTGAGACAAAATTTAACAAACAAGTCGATAGATGTCGTTGCAAAAAAAATACATCGCGCTACGGTTGCATCTCTATGGAAATTGTAACAATCTAAGTTTAACTGGATCAATACCAGTTTTATAAATACAACCAATCTTTACAATTTTTGAACGGGTTTAGTAAACATAACCCCGTGTTATCGAATCGTTTACACACTGCATGTACGGTTCATTGTTGATCAAAGTTTCGCAGTTAGTTCTTAAAAGAGTCAAAAAAGTACGTTAATTTTTATTTAATTATGTAAAATCAATTAACTTTATTATAACCTGAAAAGTATCCGGCGGTTATTCGATAAAGACGGTGAAAGATCGATGGGGATTATCATGTTATTGTCAATTGTCAAACGTATGTACACGTTGTATGTTGTACTATTTGCTCAATAATTTCCTTAGAAGTTCTGTGACCAGCAATTAGACGGTAGATATATATTGTAACTGTTCTTAGCAAGTCACTTTGGAATGGAAGAATAATTAGCTGTAATTTTGGCGGGTTTGGTACACGAAATATGCGTAGAATAAATATTGTAAGGACTAGGAGAAAGAAAGAAGATACACACACACACACACAACGCCATATTGTGCACAATATTTTCTCATTTTGAACGTTATTAATAATAAAGTATTGCTTGCGTTGCCGAACGATACGAAAAGGGTTCGCCCTCAGCATTTGGCGTGGCGAATCACAGTTGCTGTTGTACAGTGTGGCCCGTTACGTCTCTTTCGAGTAGTTGGAGCAGTGGTCTATCTTAATAAATTTTAACAGCCGACTAATTTGCTGTAACTAAAACTTTAAATTCTAACAATGAATAAAAAAAACTAAACTCGACTCGAGACTCGACTCCACATAACTTGTGTCCTAATTTTTGAGCTTAAAATCTAAATAACAATAGAAGGATAGCGATGGAACCAAAATACAATGCATTGAGGTAGAAAAAAACAATACATGAAAAGTAAAACTAGATATTACATTCTAATTTACATTTTAATCTAACTATAAAGTAGCAGTACCTTCATATTTGCCGTGTAGTGGCGGAGTCACAGAATCTATCATCCGATATCGTCCAGTGGACGCTGTGGGAGGCGATTATTGGACATGGCAAAAAGATCTGGATTATGGTTTCCGATACCTAGACCGGTGACAGGACCCAGCGTTAAAGCCACGAAACGTCTGTTATTGCAAAAACAAACAAACGTGCCAATGAGGGCTAATAACATTCCGCTCGCTAGATGTCGCTAGTTGACACTGAGGTGAAGTTTTTTGTTAAACAATGGCATTTAATTGATAAATTAGTTTTCAATAAAGGTTTATGTTACTAGAGTATTATATTAATCAATATATAAGTAATAAATAAGTAATATAATAATCAGTGGTTTGCTCTTTAATTTTTTTGATGCACTCATTAAGACTAATCCTCTCTAAAATTAGAGGCCCACGTCCAACTGTGGACTCTTATGAGCTGATGAAAAAGAAGAAGACATGCTTGACCACTAAATTAAATTAGTAATGAAAATAATATTAAATATTATGCAAATATTTTTTGGCACAGAACAACTATACTTGTATATATGTACGTTGCCAGTGACGCCATCTGTTGCTCGCATAAATAAACTATACTACAAAATCGTTCCAAGCTGTTTTGTCTTATTTAGATTTCTGTGGGCTGCCCTGTGTTACGTTGAGTTGGGTGATGTTGTTATTGGTTTGCATATTTTGGTGTTCATCATGTAACTATGTCCTGACCGTTACACTAGTGACTAGTGTGTAATTGTGACGGGGAGATATTACGGTGTGGTCGAACTGTGACTGCTCTATACCGAATGTATAGTGCGTTACGCGGTCTTATTACTGATAATGATTAATGTCGTATGCTAGAGAGCAAGGTGAACAACCCGCTCTCTCGCTTTTATTATTTTAAACAATTAACCTTTCATGATGTATTTGCGACATCAGATTTAGGATCATCTGATGTGTTTCAGAGATATAGATTGTGTTATAAGTGCATCTTTATTTACAATGAGCTGTCCCTTTTGCTAACATTATATCAGAAGTGGGATCCCATTTGTATTGTTACAATATAGTTCAATGTACAATGAGACTCTCCACGTCAAACTGCGTATCAGTGTCTTATTATTATATTAAGTGTAGTCCTGTTGAAGACCTCGTAACAGACACACGTTTCCTCCACAATAGCAAGTAAAAATAGCAGTATATTATATACTCCTGTCATTTTAATATTTTAGTTAACAAAGTAATATACTTACGCTATATTATTACAAATTGTTCTAAGATAATTATATGTAGCTTTGCGTTAAATATTCAAATTTTACAAATTCGATTAAAGCTACGAATTACGATAATATAAAAAATTAAATGAGATTCATGTTTATTCATTTCAAATTTACATAATTTAAACTGAACTTCAAAGATATATTTAGGTATGAATATTTTATTTTTGTCAACTTTGCATTGCCTACACTTAATTTGAAATTTTATCGGTTAATATCCGTTAGCTTCTAATAATTCTTATCGCAATATTATGGATAACATTTTCAATTTCCTTCAGGGGATATGCTAACTTACTTACAGAACTCTCAACCTAAATATAATTGACACATTTCATTTTTATTCGAATGTTTGGAAGTTACGAGTAAAATCAATAATAGAGAAGCTTTAGCTTTCAAATAAAAAAATTATCATAAAAATCACATCAAAAAACATAGAGTCGAATTAAGCACCTCTTCCTTTTTGAAGTCAGTTAAAATATGTTATAAAAGGGGACTTACACCATTACAAAGAATAAACGTAATAGTAAGTACGTCTTTTCAGACCCCTTTATATCATAAGAACATCAGGTAATATTAAATAAAAGGGAATTTAAGTAAAACTATTTATACGAAGGTAGCCGGTCTAACTATAACGTTGGGACATCTCGACTCAGACACCCTGTCAGCATAGGTGCTGTAAAGCACTCGAAACGCCGGGAAATAAAAATAAGTTGGATAAACGCAATAAAATCCATATAAAATATTAAATCCAAATAGTTTTATTCGACGTGTAGTGTTCGCGTAAATATAAGAAATCATTAAAAGGGACTTTTGAATATTGCTGTTTTATTTAGCTGTAATTATTTATTAATTTGCATGAAGATATACACGCTGATGTGGTAGACGTTGTTTGGCCTTTTCCGGTGAGCGGCACGATGATTTTTACTTCGAATTCACTGCGGACTTATTACATTGTTGATATAACATCTACACTATCTGTACTATATCTATACTAATATTGTAAAGAGAGAGTGCAAATATAATTGATAGACATATGTTGTCACGGATTTTTTTTTTAGAACTTTTAAGCGGAATAATTCAGCTATACATTACTTTCGTACAACTTTAATTATTGAGGCGGCACGCGCTCTCAAGAGGGAGTTACGAATCCGCTTATTATTTTACTTTTTCCAACTTAGTTGACAAATATCATCATAACTTTTAGCCATAACATTAATATATACACATGATGTGTAGCCTATGTTTATCTTGAATAATGTACCTTTCAAATGGTGAAAGAAATTTTCAAATAGTTACCCTCCACATATATACAAACTCACAAAAATTCGCACTCTCTATAATATTAGTAGATTAGTAGAAGTAGATTTCAATTTTTTTATAAAATAATTTTGATATTTTTAGTTTAGTAGATTTCTATCAGTAGTATTTTCTTTTACAACTTTTTTATTATTAATTTATCTTCGGTTAAAGGCCTCCTCCAGAGCTTTCCGTACCTGTCTATCCTATGCCTTGTGCATACAGTTTTTCCTGCTGTAGCAAACTTATATCATATGCTGGTCCTTGCCACTCTGTCATCGATTTTGTCAATCTTTTAGTCTGGATTGCGTGTTAATAAAATAAATTGCGGTGTAAAACTATTCACCACCCCATATCGTCCCGTGGGTGTCGTACGAGGCCATCAGGGAACAA
>DWHP01001320.1:0-16391 GCA_018247895.1 Parnassius honrathi
GTGAGGCGTGGCCGGTGCTGGAGCGACACCGGCAGTTGTTGCATGTCACGGAGATGAACATGCTGCGGTGGATGTGTTGCAAGCGGAAAGACCATGTACGAAATGCATACATCCGCGGCAGCCTCCCATGTCCGTGACATCGCTGACAAGCTGCAGGAAAGTCGCCTCCGCTGGTACGGCCTCGTCTTACGGCGACCGGCAAGCTACGTGGGGAACAAATGCCTGCACATGATCCTACCTGGTACCAGGAGTAGAGGAAGGCCCAAGAAACGCTGGCCTGATGTCGTGCAGGATGACATGCGCGCCAATGGGCTAGTTGCGAGGGACGCCGAAGACCGGGCAAAGTGGAAGAGGAAGTGTAGGAAATCGGACCCTGGGTTCTCCTGCGCTGGGCGGGATGAGCAACCGGGATAAACGCTAGGTAGAAGAAGAAGAAGAAGAAGAAGATCACGGTGTATAGCCAGTCCAGCGTACTTGTATATATAGAGGTCAGTGCGTATAACTCCACCTGTTGGATTCCATGGATACCTGCAACTTACTTCAAACAAAAAGGCTACTTATGCGTTGTCACCTCTAAGGACTAAAAGGTTTCAGAAATAAGTAAGACCGATATATTCAGACGGATTCTATGAAAAATACTTCACTACTACCTAAGGTAAATACTGTAAAAGGTAAATACTTAAACTTATTTAAAGTAAACTAAATATTATTTGAAGGTAAAATCACACAGACAATCTTGGTTACATGTGTCCATGGGCTGCAGTACCGTCTCGTGGACTAGTGTTTGTTTGTCCTTTCAGTTGTCCAGATTTTCCAATCGTTCAATTCAATGTGTCCGTCTGTTGAATGATATGAGATAATAAAATTTAAAAACCGATTCAATTCTTTTGCATAAAAGTACTACGAATAAAACTAGCTCCGATGTTCATGCTTAAAATTGCATTTATATTGTAACTCATTGGCAATGGGTCGAGATTTGAGAACTTTAATAAAATCGAGCACTTATTTCATTCTGTTTGTTTTATAATAGCAGAATTTTTGCGCGATTATTTTTATTTGTTGCATTTGCTATACCAAGAAGTAATAATTATTTAGGGCTGTGGTTTCAATTTTTGCTAAAGCCCATTGGATCATAAAATAGAGGTCAGTCAAATAATTTGTTGAGTCGGCAACAAATGGAAAAGAATGGTTCTTCACTGGCCTGGTATTAGTAAATTAAGTATAGGGTGATAAATTAAGTATAAGGCGAATCCCCACTGGATGAAATGACGACGATCTGGTAATACATGGATAAATAAAGTGCCATCCTTTGGGCTTGTGATGTTGAATGCTTGAAATATTTATCATTAGACTAGTGAAAGGCATAATAAAGAGAGAGAGAGAGCGGGTAAAGAACTCGCCCCGTTATACACGAAGAGAAGAACATAGAGTTTCTACACAGAATAAGATAAATGATTGGCACATACTTTTTTTGTAAAATTAGGGTGACAAACGAGCACACAGTTCACTTTATGGTAATGTGTAATGCTGTGGCCCGTAGACATCTATATTTATCATCGATTAAGTATCAAAACGTAGATGCGTTGTCACCCATGAGGACAAAGATGGAATACCTCATTTGCAGTAAATAAATAAATAAATAAAATAAAATATTTTTTATTCAATATAGATAACAAGTAATTCTTATTGAAAGTTAATAATTAACGTTACCACTGGTTCGAAAAAAAACCTCTGTCCTGGGAAGAACCAACAAGAAACCCAGCGGGACTCTTTTTTTAAAAAAAAATTTATATTGTCAAGAGGGTCACAGAATATTTACAAAAATTTATTTTAGAAACAACTTGGAAGCGACCACCTCATTCCCAGGGGTTATTATCAACCATGTATTCATTTATATCATAATAATCCTTTTTATACAGTTCCTGTTTAATTAAATATTTAAACTTTGTAATAGAGAGACCTTGTATATTTTCTGAGACTTTGTTGTAATATTCTCATAACTTCGTTGCAATATTTCATCGTATACCCTCTTAGACCATCCAAGGTCTAAGTATACCCTATATTTTTTAAACGTCACTTTATATTGTATAATAGCATATCGCATAGAGTAACTATTATGTGTCAGTCGGAGGATTTAAAAGGCATCTAGTTAGATATTTATTATGCTGAGTAAAAAAAAATTGACGAGAAATAAATTCGATTATTTGTTGTTTCCTTTATATCATGACTCATGTTCGTTTTTGGTTAGCGCCGATTGATGAATCGTCTCCGTCCTTTAAAAAATAAACTTAAGTAAAGACCGATAGAGTATAATATAATTCACATAAAAGCTTATGAAGTCTATCGAAAAATTGAATCACCGACATTTGAAGTAATTACGTGGATATTATAATCTTTTTAGTTTTTGAAGTTCATTCATTATTTTTAGTCTTTGGCGGGGCCATAAGTTTGAGATTATTAGACAACTAGTATGTCACCTTAATATTACTTATCATCTTCATTATCATCTTTATTAAAATATTCATGCCCTATTTTGCATCTTATGGGGGTAGATTTTTTCTTCAATTTATATGAGACCACACCCGTGAGCTATAACTTTAAACTATTTATAACAAAAGGAGTCATTTACATCGGTTGAGCCGATTCCGAAAAACCGATGAACATACACATAATTAATTATACGTGTATGATATAGGCCCTTATCGTTTTTTGAAACAGTTAAACGAGATTTTGAAAGTGAAATGTTTTACATGGGAGAGGTATGCTGTAGTGATATAGATGGCGACTGTACACGCTTGTCGAGACATAAGACAGGCCGAGTACGAGTGTGCACATGGTGCCCTCGCCCTCATCACGTCGTGTCACGTCTCGCAGTCCACGTTCGCTCTCGGAAGCGTGTCGTGTCGGTTATCGCACTCGAGTCAAAGTGCCTGGTGGGTCTCGTGATGAAAACAAGAACTTACTCAATTCTATTCAACGTACATGGTTTTGTTACGGTGGATAAAAACTATCCACCATATTCTTCTTCGTCATAGATTATTAACTTTCTTTTTATGGTAAATGCGTAGAAAATTATAATAACTAATAGCACAAAGGCAAAAGGCAGCAACAGTTTCTTCAGGTCCATCGCACCGTGTATCCGGCATTCAAGTGATACAACGAGTGTGTACACGGTGTGCTCTCGTGTTAAGGCACTACGCGAGGAGAGGGACGCGAGGCGACGAAAAGAGCGTGTACAGCCGCCAAGAGACCTACTAGAATCGGGAAGTCAATCGAGGAAGGATCACGTAATCACGCTCGCACAAGATACCAACATAAAACTAGCAATTGGTCAAAACTTATGATGCTTTACTTTTATTATTTAATTCTTATCGGTTTCGACGCAGTTTTTTGTGTTATAAATGTCTTGACATAATAGTTTTTTACATTACATTATAGTTAATTATTAAGTGGATCCTTTTTTAAGGGTAATATGACATTCCGCTTTAGTCTTAAGAGGTCAAAACGAATTTTTCATTTATATTTTTAATCAAGGACAGAAATGTGTATTAAACCAGATAGATAGATTAAACCAAAATGTGGGCAGCAGTGATTTCCAAATAATACCTAACAAATAAAAACTACCACAATTTATAACAATTAAGGCAAACTTTTTGTCTTGCATATGTAGACATTCAAAAACCTTTGATTTCGTCGAAATTTGGGTGGTGCAACAGAACCTTTAACTTAAACCTTATCCACATTGGCAACGCCAGGTTAACGGTCAGTAAGTGTTTGTATGGTAGGGCTACAATGGCTATCCGAAAACAAAGCCAGAGTACGGAAACCACAGAAATCTAAATTAGATTTCTGTGACGGAAACTATCAATATGCAGCGAGGTTCACCTTACAAGGCAGGGTGGCTTTATGTCTTCAAAACTCTTGCTCCTTTGAAAGAAAGACGTTTTCAAGCTATATTATAATCCACTGGAAAGGATATGGTATCGATATCAATGGCGAGTACATTACTCAGCTTTGATTTTTCCGACGATATTGTCATTATGACAGAATCGCCCCAGCTTACTACTTCGATCAGCTTACTACTGTATACATTGACCACAATAGTGTTTCCCAACTAGGACATGCATTATTCGTATTCAAAAAGGTATTCGGATTTTCCGAATACTAAAATAAAAAATATCCGAATACTTCGAATAATACGAATTTTACGAATAGTGCTTTAGTTAACGAAAAGAAACATTATTATTGCTTAAACATTTTAATTAGGAACCTTTTTAATCATCCACACTTACTAAAAAATACAAAAATTAACATTTTGTGTTCATAAAGTATGACCGTCGGAAACTGAGGGCGTCTAACCTATCGTCATTGAATGAACATCTCAAATGATTGCAAATATGTCTATTAGCCGAAAATACACGTTCTGCTTCAACGCTTGTAGGTGGGATGGCAAGTATTCGTAAACACGTAGATGAATGCTCTTAGGGCCACTTCGATCTAATAGCGCCATTTCTACCCTGACAAATGTTTCCAAGCTATTGTTTTCGGACAAATGTTACTCTCATTAATACCTCAGCAGCATTATGCAAGGATTCATTAACTTTTGTCTTTAACTGTACTTTGAATATCTTGGCTGTCTCCTGTTCCCTTTTATCTTCGAGGCGTTGCTGTCTTTGTATTTCTCTCAAAGGCAGGTCATCTTCAGTTTCAAAGACAGTTGTAGCAGCTTTATCCTCGCAAATATAAGTGTCATTGATTTTTCCACTTAAGGCTATTATTTCCGCATGGGATGTTTTTTAAAATGCATGAGGAGTATTCCTTTCGTCAAAATATTTTGTAGGATTATCTAAGTACTGTAACGTACTTACCAAAGTAGCGTTTCTCCTCTGCAAGATTCTTCCATTTAAAACTTCTTTAATCTGGCCACTAATAACGTCTGGGTTCATAACCAATTGCTCCATCATGAATTGAAGTGCAATTTCAGCGGTTAGTAAGTTTGATTTTCGCTCGCAAAGTTCTTCAACTGTAGCCTTTATGAAATTGAGAGCACTAGACAGATCTTTTAAAATTAATATTATGGTATCTGAAAAGGAAGTCTTCTCTTTGAGATCAAATAATTGCTTTTGAATTCTAGAAATCTTGCTATCATATCAGCAAGGCTGCTCCAACGAGTCTTGCAATCGAGGATCAGTATTGTGTCTTTATATGCTATGCGAGTAGGCGAACCTTTGAGAAATTTTACTATTTTCCAGCCTTTAGTTTTCAATTCTTTATAAACCAGCTCGGGAATGGACCCACGGGGTCAGCTTCGATAACGAAACCATTTTCATCTTCGTTCTCTATATCACTTTTGTCCTCAGAGTCAGAGTTATCGTAAGGTCTGTTAACAGTGATGCCGGTGTTACCTTCTGTGTGATCAGCTCTGTATAGCACGGCCAAACATAACTGATGACAAGAGTGTGTCAATTCTCCCTAGCACATCGCACATTACTCTTGCATCGTCAGAGATTATGCATGAGATATCGTTTTGTATTGAGAAGCCGTAATATTTCAATTTTTCCTTCAATATATTGTAACAGTATCCAACATTAACTTCAATATATTATAAAAGTATATAACAGTATGTTACCAAAGAGAAGACTTATCTGCAACACAGTAAGTATATTCTTTAAGTTCAAGTTTATTCTTTTCATCCATCTTTAATCTGTGGACAGAGAAAACACAACACCAAATATATTCGTTATTAAGTTTCTCCAGAGATATATAAATTATTTGGAACTGCTTTAGAATTTAGAGCCGATTTAGAATTTGTTTTTGGTTTATTTTATTGTTATTACAGCTTAGGAATTGTAATTATTGTACGCTGTATACAATTGTCTGCAAAATTCAGCGGTACTGTACCTATCTAATTGTAACACCTTATTTACCTGAATTTACAATGAAATATTTTGAACTTTGAACAGAAGCCACTGTACCAACCCAGTACAAGCTTTATACGATAACGCAACGACAAAGAAAAACACCGAAACAAGATCAAAAATGTTAAATCCCAAAAACAGAACATTCCAAATTAACAGCCGTTTATTTTACGTGCTTGGTAAGGCTTGCATTATGTTTATCTATCGTTAAAAACATATGATAGAAAATAACATTTTATAAAGTAAGTATTTAAAACAAAAATGTGCCAATAGGAATTGCAAAACAAATAAACTGCTAAACCAGCGCAATATAACCTATAAATTAGAGGTAGACTTAAGCATCGTTCAACTGGAATATCAATAATAGAAGGCGGCGCAATGAATTGTTAATGTAGATACTTACCTATCATCAAAATTTAATTTGGGTGTTTCGATCAAACCAAATACTATTATTTATTATTGAAATTCGTCACAACAATATCGCAAAGATACGAAATGTAAAACCGTTCGCACTATGCACACATGCTAAGTTCTGATAATCCCAACGGATAGGTTTAAGGATGACCATAAACGAGACGAGAGTAAGTTCAAATTAAGCCGCCGCCATCGTCGGGGCATGGCCAGAAAACGTCGAAGAGGTTCAGATCAATCCGGAAGGCGAAGTAAACTGGTTTCGAGGTACGATTACGCAAATATGCGACTTGTCGATGCCTAGAACCAGTCGCCCCAAGCTTAGGGTGGTATACTGGTGGTCAGCAGAAATCGCACGTCAAGGAGATAAAGGCGAACTCCGCCTGAGGAGATAGCCAGACTCTACAGGACATACCGCGCGGGTAACGCCTATGCGTTGCAACTCGTCATTTCCCATGCCTGGTCTCGGTCCTGGAATGAGCTTCCGTAGGGACTCAACGAAGATCCCTGGAGGCGCCCATACAGAATGGTGCTGGGTAAACTCCGGCCGTGGTCGCCCCCCTTGACGGAGACTTTAGACCCGGATTTTCTGGGAAGGGTCCCCAGACAACCGGTCGAGTCCCTTAGGTCACTTTCCTCTCTGCCTCCTCTTCATGGCAGTGACAAGATGAGATGGGGTGACCGCTAAGGAGCTGGACCAAGCCGTTAGCCGCTTGAAAGTCTGGAACACAGCACCAGAGCCCGACGGAATCCCAGGCCGGTTCCTAGTGCTGAGTCTGGCTGCCCTGGGGGACAGCCTCAGGCAGCTATTTACCAGCTGTCTGCGGTATGCCACGTTCCCCACAGCGTGGAAAGAGGCAGGGTTGATCCTCTTGAAGAAGGAGAGCACGGCCGCTGATTTACCCTCTGCGTGCCGCCCCATATGCCTGTTGGACGAGATTGGCAAATTGTTCGAGAGGATAGCTGCCACTCGGCTCAATAGACATCTGTCGCGCGTTGGCCTTCGCTTGAATTCCGACAGGAGGGTTCTACAGTAGATGTCATCATACGCGTTCACTTCCTGTTGGAACAAGCAGTATCCCAAGGGGGGGGGGGGAATTCAAATCTCTACCCTGGGACGCAATCAGGAGCGTACTGCTACACCATCAGGGCCCCCTACCCGCAAGGTGTTATTGCTGACTACTTGCGCGACAAGTAGAATCTGTACATGGAGCAAAATGGTAGGAAGATCCGGAAGGAGATCAGAGGTGCGGTTCCGCAAGGCTCAGTGCTGGGGCCACTACTGTGGAACCTCGCCTATGATGCGGTTTTGCGAGTTGAACTTCCCGCTGGAGTCGACATCGTTTGCTATGCCGATGACAGAGGGCAAAGAGCTCGCCGAGCTTGGGGCGGAAATCGTCGTCGCCAAAATCCACGAGTTGGAATTAGAAATAGTATCTTACAAGACCGAGGCGGGGAACCACCCGACTCGTGCATCCGCGTGGGTGGGTCTGAAGTCAGAGTGGGGCGGTACATGAAGTACCTGGTCCTCCACCTAGACAGTCGATGGGGCTTCGAGAAACACTTCGAGCGCCTAGTCCCCCGGATTGAAAGGGTAGCGGGTGCTATGCATAGACTGTTGCCCAATCTAGGGGGACCAAGGGAAGAAGTGCATCGCTTCTATGCAGGAGTTATAAGGTCCATAGGCTTGTATGAGGCAACTGTTTGTGGATAAAGGCTGGCCATCCGACGCTGTAGAACTAAAATCTACAGTAGTGCTATGGGGGATGGCTATACAGATCGTGTGAGGCACCCGCACGATATACTTTACGCGGCGATAGTCCTGGCTTGCTTTTTACCTCTTGACATACTGATGGACGTGGAAGCGAAGGTATACGAACGGACACGTGCCCTCCGTCACAGCGCAACGTTGTTGAAGCAATCCTGCCGCACTTCGAAGCCTGGATGCATCGATAAGCGGGAAGACCCACTTACAGACTTACACAGATAATAACCGGGCACAGGAGCTTCGGTGAATATTTGTGTAAGATCGGACGCGAAGTGATGGCGAACTGTTTCCACTGCGGTGGGCAGGATCAGGACTCCGCATCCCATACACTGGCAACATGTCCAGCGTGGGAGCGGAAGCGAACGGTCCTGATAAGCTGGATCGGTCAGAATGTCTCTCTGCCAGTGTTGGCGTTGCTAAATAGGGACTCGGCATGGAGGACCGTAACCACTTTCTGTGAATCCGTTATGGTCCAGAAGGAGGCTGCTGAACGGGATCGGTAGAGGGAGAGGGTGGATCCTGCTCGGAGACGACGTCGTCAAGGCGTTCGTCACGACCCTCCTCTTATAAACGGTGTTCTCCTACAAGAAACGGAGCCTCTCGGGTTGCAGATGTTCGGGGCGGCGGCCTCGACCACCTAGAGATGTAACCGCCAAGGAAGACGATATACTGATACTACTGCGAGGTTGCTGGGGGTAGAAAAAACTGCCCTTAGGACGTGCTTCCAATATAGCAAAGCGAGAGAGGGGCCCCGATTGTGTTCTGATCGGAGATCCTGGAACGCTGATTATGACCCCCGTGGGGTTTTGGCCGGTAAGAGACCGGCATAACCTTTCTGTTGCACCCGCAGCAGAAGGTATCCATGGGGATTTCCCCACGATAAAAAAGGTAACTCCAACTACAGAAAGCTTTTGACCGCAAAATTTGAAAGAAAGAGTGTTAAACCAATGCGTATTACCAGTGATGACATTAGATCTGAGATGTGATTCCTCATTCCTGGCCTTATGAGTGAAGTTTAAGGTCGCGAGGTGAGTTCACTTCGCGCATAGCGCGTAGTACTAACAGACTTCATAGTGATTATAACCGCAGTAGGACCACAATAGCCGACATAGCCTAACGGATTAGTAAATTAAAATGGCAATGGATCGGCGATATAGTTCGAAGAACAAACAAAAAGTTGTGGAAATAAAAGTCGTAAAATAAACACAATATTTATCGAAATATTGTGTTTATTTTACGACTAAGATTTTAATTATCGAATTAAAATCTAAAATTAACGAATCTCAGCAAAACTATAATTAAGAGAACGTGATTAAAAGTGATTTTCAATTAACCTAGTTCCTACGTGCTCTTTTATAAATAAGAGATTATTGCATACTGTTTGATTAATTAATCTTGGATCCGTGTTTGTTTGCGTTTGATTGTTTACTAGTCTAGATGTATCACTCCTTTCATTATTTGTATCTATATAGTGCATTACACTGTTTTCTGTACCCAATCGCTAAGCTTTGAAGCCATTTTAGTTTATATTGGTATTTTAGTATAGTAATGATAATGCGATTTTTAAGTTTCTTTTTATAGAAATAAGTGTGATAAACGAGCGCATAGTCCAGTTAATGGTAAATGGCAACTGCAATCCTTGGAAACCTGCAAATAGCTTAAAAAAGCTACAAAATGTTTTGTCACTCCAGACGATTATACTTGTTATACTTGTTAAAGAATACTTCACATTTACACTTCACAATTAGTTGTAACTTTAGGAAGATAAATAAAGTAACAGCCTACGTAAGCCCTATTACTGGGTATAGGCCTTCTTTCATTTACCAGGGAGGTCCTCCTCCCCTTATCTCCTCTCTTCATAAGGAGCAAGGCGTGCGGATTCGTGAAGGCAGTCATGATACCCTCGTACTGGTAAAAGGCTAAAGAATGTGTTTAGCCTTTTTGGATTATTTAGTACGAGTGTACTGCTGTACGCGCGATCGACATTTGGAATAGAGTTAACATAATCGCTCTCACAAAAAAATGACAACGGGAATGTATTACTATAAAATATTTGAGAAAAGCGCTTGCATCAGACAGCGAGTCGGTTCCGAAACACTAATAATGTAGCTAAAGTGGAGTGCACGGGAACAAAACTGCGGGAATAAGCTAAATTATACTAATATAAGCTAAAGTGGAGTGCACGGGAACAAAACTGCGGGAATAAGCTAAATTATACTAATATATAATAAATAACTACAGCCTTAACACATATTCACACAAAATACTTTTTATCGTATATTGATTGTTCCGAGGTTGAATTTATTGCTTTCCACGATCTGTAGTCGAGTCTAGACATTTTCCTTTGCCGGTTTTCGCGCTGCATTACATTGATTTGTTCAACCAACTGTTAAGCGCTGGAAGCATTTTATGTACCTACTGTAACATCGGTTTAAGTCGGAAATGCGAATCAATATTGATTTTCTGTGTAGTAAATTATTTTATTAGTTTTATTTATGGTGACGTTACATGACCACATTATGTACAATAGAATAATAAGTTTAGAATAGAAAATAATATATTATACAATTTAGATCATAACTGAAAGGCATTTTTTTACTTTTACCGCAAGAATACATTATATTTTTGCGAATAGTACTTTTTATTAATATTTTTTTCGAACGCAATCGATCCCCGTCGGCAATAATGAATAGAATAGAAAATAAATTAATCTACCACGTGCTCGACGGTGAAAGAAAACAAAAGAAAATAAAACTTGTATGCCCAAGAAATGAAATATTTTACAATACGTACTGGAGAATCGCGAAGGATTAATTTTTTCGTAAACGCTCTCAAAATTGAGAGGTATTCCGTCCGTATTAGGTTGTAAATTTACTTAACTTTTTTTAATTAGAGTAAGACGAGCAATGATGCTGCAGCCGAAACTTTATACTCTGTTTGTTGACTTCCTACGTAGGCTGCATTACATTCCAGTTTAACAACAATCAATAATGTTCATGATTACTAAATATTGAGGTGTACCCTAAATGGTTACGACTGCGTAGCTTAGTGGTTAGAGTACCATCGCTGGTTCTGGTGATTCAACATTTGTGCAACGAGTGCACAGTCCACCTGATGGTAAGTGGATACTATAGCTCATGAATATCTATATCCTTCCTCGATTAAGAATTAAAATGCAGGTGCGTTGCCACCCAACCAAGACAGATTGTTTCGCTTTCAGTAGAAAGGGTCTTCGATTCTTTACAGTCACCATAAGAAGCACAGTAGCATTAAGCTGTTATTTTACGCCGATATTCTGTGAGAACCTCGTTCTTCCCCGGTGGAGCCGACCCATCAGTGTAGTAAAAACCATCATAATAATAATCATAATATAGATGCATGGCTCTACCACGTATAAAGAATTTTTCATTACTATTCTTTGAATAAATAATTTATAAATAGGTTTAAAATTAGTTTATTATCCCTTATTTTTCTTCAAGGATTCGTTGCAAATTGAAAAATTTTTAATAGCACAGCAGTCTGGTAGCGGCGCGGCGGTGCAACGCGCCATTACGGACTCATCGCTTCCTACCGTCGTCTCGTCTCGCTTGCCTGCATTTGCTTCCTTTTTTCATAAAAGCTACTAGTTTAAATCCATCAAGTTGAGCCTTAACTTATTTATTTTCACCGCTAGATATGGTTTATGTTATACCAATAGTTGTTATTTTGTTTTCGTTTATAATAAAATCTTTCTATGCGACTGCTGCAGAAAGGAAGTAATATTTTTCAGGCGTATGTATGTCCATTTCTTTTGAACACCTATTGTGTTGTTAGATTAGTCTTAGATATGACAGTAAAAAGTTGTAAAGTTAAAATTACGTCCCACTGCTGGGCACAGGCTACCTCTCAATTCTGAGAGGGTTTTAGGGCAAGGAAGTGTCAGCCACGCTGCCAGCCGCATGTTAGCGAACTTCACATGTTGTGTTCGAAATATTTTTTCTTGTTTCTCGGACATGCAGGTTTCATCACGATATTTTCCTTCATCGCAGAGCGCGTGGTAAATCAGAACTTAAAATTGCAATTAACAATTTCATTGGTGCCGGCGGGGATCAAACGCGGGTTGCTCGTGTGTCGAGTTAGTGTATTTACAGCGAGCGCTTAGTTCCTGAGCTACCATAGCTCGATGTTTAAGGCAGTAACAGAGGGGAATGTAATTAAAAAATGTTGCCTACAAAAAGAAAGGAAGTAGAATAGGAAAATATATTGTATAATAACAATTTGGACATGAAGTAAAAGCTCCAATTATATATATTATAACACTTTTATGGTACCATTTTACGTTAATTCTTTGTTGCGCTATTACCGTTCACAATCTACGGAGTAACTTACTGGATCGCTCCAGTGATCCTGTGCCCACACGAGAAATTCATACATGACGATCCGATTAAGTTTCGGGGCAATCTCAGCACATAATATGCTTGGACTTAGATTGGGAGTAATTTTGCGTCGTAACATTAATGATAAACACGTTCTAGTAAACAGAATTATATTTATCCAAAAGATTGAGTTGTCTACTCGTCGCAGATACTAATTCGAAACAGGATAGTTACTGCAAGTAGTACATATTTATAAAATTTTATGACCTTACTTTCACGGTGGGCCCGAGAAGATCCTTTGTGCAGGTGGAAAGGGAATCTGTATGGACAGGCGCGTGTTGTAAAAAGAGATGGAAGGAGATGTTCTCCTCTGAGGATGAGCCACTAAGGAGTGACTAGCACTGGTGGGGTGAAATCAATTCCGCGGCCCTGCAGATGATGCTGCCGAGTACCAATAAAATAGTCTAACTTTAATTGTCGGGTAAATATTCCTAAAATTTTGCTATTTTAATTAAGTGTATTCAAAGGACACGTTGCTTTATAAACTAGTATTTATTAATGTTATTTATCTCGGTTTCGTTGGGTAGAGGCAAGTTCCTTTGTTCTGATGTTAATGTAAACATAAATTTTGAACGATCATTTGTTTTAACGCAGACTTATCATTAAGGCTAGGTTAATAAAATATTGTATTTTAGATACAACCTTGAAGCACGATAATTGATACTTATTGTAAAATATACGCTCGGAAAAAATATGCGCATACATGTAATACATGTAATACTTAATTAAAATGTGAAAACTTCTAAGTGAATGGGTTTTTAAAAGACTGTATAATTACGATAAAAAAAGAATAATTTGATTGCGGGGAAAAAATTTGATATTCGAATTCTCGTTTATTATGTATGTTATTGAATTGGATTCTTCATCGGCTACATTTTTATTTTGTTCCTTCCATCGTAAGCAAAAACGTTTTAAATAAAATAACCTTTTGTTCACTAAATGTCGCACGGTTACTTCGTGCTGGACAAATTTGCATGCAGCGAAGAAAGAATGAAATTTACACGCGGTGGAGCCACGCTGCAGTTATATCATGGTTGTAGCACAAATGTGTCGGCTCGATCGGGGATGGACCACGGACGGACCACTCTCACAGAATACCAGCGTAAAATATCAACTAAATGCTGCTGTGTTTCCTATAGTGAGTGTGAAGAACCGGATACCTTTTTTACTGGAAACGAGGCACTCCATCTTCCTTCTCAGAGGTGACAACGTATCTGTATTTTGATTCTTAATCGAGGATAAATGTAGATCTCTTTAGCCATAGCTTTCGTTTATCATCAGGTGGACTGAGTGCTTGGTTAAGTCGAGGATTTTTTTACAGAATAGGAGTGCCTATTCTGTAAAAACATCCTCGGCTTAACTACTCTGAAATGAAAACTACACATTGAATATAACAACTTAAAGTAAGTATGTAATTATTATGAGCAGTTTTTTTCAATCTGGAATAACTACTTACTTTATCTTTATTATTGAATCAATTTTTCATTTCATAACACTGAAGCGTAATAAAATAAATTTGAAAGGAGTTTGCACTTGAAGCTTTACTCTTGATGTAATCTAATCTATTTGTTTTGAGGATGGTAGGATATAGTAAATCGGAATAACGTCGAGAGTTTGCTCTTGTTACAAAAATAATATAAAATTACTACGGGCAAACAACGAAACCAAGCAAAAAGTTCTGCGCCACGTGAATCTCTACGTGCCGAACCGCTACGTGACGAGACGCAGGCGTCCGCCACTGTTCGCCATGGCTTCAAAACGAACTAATCCTGGCAATCTCTAACTCGAGCTTTTCACATGGTTAACCGTGTGGATGATAAAACACACATTCATGATTGATTACCCCTGAAAAACATTTACCTTCTTTTCGGGCAGTCGGGTAAGTGGAAATTCCTTTTACATTAAGAAATCTTTTGTGATGTTCTTTTTAGGAGCATACACCAACATTGGAGCAACAAGTGCAATTCAAACCACGAGCGCTTATTGTTGTTGCGTTGTTCAAGGGCCGGTATATTTTTGAACTAATATTAATTTTTATGACGTAATCCCAACATGAACAGAATAGTTTGAAGAAGCAAACGTCAAGAATATTGTTTTACTTTGTTTTGCAAAATATCAAAATTGGCACTAAAGTGCCAGCTCTTTCCACTTGACCGCATACAGCGCGTAGCAACCTCGACGTCTGAGTTCATTCTCTGGTGTGCTTAGACGAATTGTTAGGACTAATTCCAGCCGCTTAATGTCACCATCGCACATTGCGACACAACCGCCGATACGATTCATGCCATCTGGTTAATTAGCGGTCGAACACTCTACGATTTACGAGAAGTTATCTTTCTCGCACAACTTCTTTGTGAAATCTGGCAGTGTTCTTCAAGAAAAGAGCCTACTCTTTTTTTAAACGGCTGACAACACACCCGCAATTTCCGGCTAGTTAGTCAGTTACCATCAGGAAAACCTTAAACAAGATTTTATAATATACTATTAATGGTAGCCTAGTGATAAAAATTCTACAGTAATTTATTATATTTTTACGTTTGTATATTAGGCATTATATGTTAAACACAGATATATAATATACAAAACATAAAAAAAGTTGTTTTGCCTGACCTATTCTCTACACACTGTTGAAAAAGTAACATACATTTTAAACCACACAAAATTCACAGCTCATTTGGTCAATCTGCCAATAATTATTGCTTGACAATATTTCAAATTCTTTAGCGACAACTTTCCTGCTGTGCTACTGTTCGACCACAAACTATAAAGTTTTTGACATTGGCTAGGCCTTAGAGCCTAATAACATACATAGTACATTTTATAGTTTATATTTTCCTTCTCCATGTAAATAAACTTTAACTATGCCAAAACGCACACTCCTGTGTGCGCGCAGTTAGCTTAAAAAGTGGTACAAAATTTTCTCCTCACGTACTAGTATATAGACAACAGATCCCAGATAACATTGAAATATTCGAGTTGTAAAGGAATTTTATTATATATGTAAAAATTATACGACGATTCAAAAATCCATAAAAACATGGTTATTACACCAAGTATTCAACGATATTTTCTGAATTGCATTCGCAAGAAACCTAACAATTTCATTAATAATATTCTTTGGCTCAGGTAAAAAATTATACCAGTGAATAAAAAGTGGACCCTTAATTGTAAACGTGATCTATCGCCCGTTAGATCGCAGTGTGTTAGGAACGTGTCAGGATTTTGTTTGTGTTTAGTTTTATCTCATTACGATAAAATCGTTTTGAAATATCTACGAATATCTTTTCATTGAAATCCCTCTCTAATATAGCTTATAAGCCCTTGTTATTTATTGGGATATTTCATCTAATAGAAAGCTAAAGTATTGTTGAATTTAGTCGTTTTTTTTAAATAGTTTTAAAATAGTGGCTTTTGGTGTAGATTTATCAAGTCCGCGTAGAGAGGTAAACACGACAACTTTGGAAAATATCAATTGTTCAACTCTATTTTTTAATCTCTTCATCTATCACATGTGGCCATGGAATGTAGCTGAAAAAAATTAATGTTTTGTTAAAATTAATTTTTTTCGGCTGATAAATTCCGAAATTTTTGGTGTCATTAGCTGCCTCGTAATAATATATTTTACTAAATGCGGATAGAATTCGACTCAATTCGAGCTCGGCCGCTGTCGTGTGTACTGTACTGTATCGTTTGTTTACAACGACTCGTGATGAAAAATATTGATCGCTGTAGAAATACAAAAAATTCCAAAAACTATATTTGATAGACTTGACCAAACTACGATATTACTATTATTTTTATAATCACAGATTTTCATTACAATATATTGTTTCGCTAAAAGTATGTAGGATTTATATATAAATACACTTATACGTCTTG
>DWHP01001321.1:0-16390 GCA_018247895.1 Parnassius honrathi
GCGGGGATCGAACCCGGTTTGCTCGCGTACTGTGAAATTTACTGCGAGCGCTAACCATCTGAGCTACCACGGCTCTATTAATTGAATAATAACATATAATTTATGTATTGTTAAAAGTTTTAAGGTACAATGCCGTAGCTAACTGCAGGCAGCAGCAACAGGTGACGTGTCGTTGAGACACTACTGGTTTCTATTTATTTCTATAAAATACCTTCCGTAGCTAGCGACACGTCGTTTGCCGCACAGAATAAATTGTTTTTATATTCCGTGGCCTGCTGCAACGGGACGACTCTGTAGCCCAACCGCAGATCAGTATAGTGTTGCCAACGCCCGAGCGATAGCTGTTTTTTGACAGTTTAACGTTGAATTTCTCTTAAAAAATGAGTTTCGCCGATTCCGACGAAGAGAAACTCATAAATATGAATGTCAAGTGTTTTTGGATCAGTATTACATAATTTCTCTCACTTCCTTTGTATTTCAACATGGCTCGTGTGTCTTTTCTCTTTACCTATACTTGTGTAACAAAAACAAGTCATCATCGTTTTCTTCCTCTTTTAACAAAAGATACAAAAGTAAATCGCGATCGCTAATTTGAAGCACGTCAGACATCATCTCCCACGGAACACTAGGAACATACTGGAACACGGGCTGCTGTCGCTTGCAGTCGGGTTCGGAACACGACTGCAGCGACTTGTCGCGGCCACATGTCGCGGCGACACGTCGCCTGCTGCTACGGCTGGTCGGCTGCGAAATTGTACCTTTATAATTTTTGTGATGTGATGATGATCACATTACACCACTGAGACTGAATATGGACCACTGATTATATTTTAACACAATTTTAATACCATATTCTTGCAAATAAAAATTATTATAATAATTATTTAACGACAATGTCGTCAATGAACAGTAAGCGTATATAGTCAAGTTCAAGTACCCGCCGAAACGTGACAATTTTTATTAATAGATCAATCGATATTTTTTTATTTTATTTTAGGCAACGGGAACCCGCATTGGCGCCCTCATGCAAGCCTCTGCAACCATTATTATCGGCATCCTGTTATCGATGTACTTCACCTGGCAGATGACACTAGTCTCCCTCGTTTCCGTCCCAATGGTCATAGGGGCTGTCGTGCTCGAGGGTAGGGTCCTGTCGGCAGGCATCGCCACTGTCAGGGAAGCCTCCAATAAGGCGAACACAATTGCTACGGAAGCTATAACTAATATTAGGACAGTGTCTGCCTTTTGTGAGTATATATTTTAATACCAAATCTATAATAACATACTTAGGATTAGGGATGTCGATTCTTTCCGAAAGAGATCGATTTTTAAATCGATTCGATTCACAAAAAATTGAGATCGGGTCTAAAAGATCGATTTCTTAAAAATCGATCGTTTTTCGATTTGATTTCACATTCGTACAAAATACAGATTACAAACGTAACTTATTTTTTATTTCTTCAGACCGTTAAGAAAAGGCGATAGAAACTGAGCACAGCAGTTTTGCTAATTTTTGATTACAAAAACTGTCGTTATTTACAAGTTTGGGTACATTCAACTAAATATTGATAATTTAATAGTTCTTATGAAAACAGAAATAGATTCGATATCAATTTTCCAGGGTAAAATATCGATTCATTGGATATATTTATATCGATTGAAATAGATTTTTTACAAGGAATCGATTCTTCGATTAATCGATCTCATATTTCCTTTTCCGCCGAGGAGTCCGTCCGGGTGCACCCTTACCCGTTTCTGCCGCCAACTAGTAGTGTTTGCACTGCTGTGTTCTAGTTTAGAGGGTGTAGAGAGTCAGTAATAATTATAGGTTTTGAGACATTCCATCTTAGTCCTCAAAGGTGGCACGCATCTGAAACTTCCTTTGTTTGAAGTTTGCTGCAGGTGTCCACAGACTGCAGCAGCCACTTACCATCAGGTTGCCTGTAAGTTTGTTAATCACTTTAGTTAGGAAAAATGTAACAGCGTCACGCGTATCGATTTTTGTGAGTAGCGTTAGTTATGAAAATTATACAAGTGAGATTTTTTTTATAGAATATGGATGACAAACGAGCACACAGTTCAACTGATATGTGGTAAGTGGATGCTGTGGCCCATAGACATCTACATTTATCCTCGATTAAGAATCAAAACGCAAATGCATTGTGATCCCTGAGAACTAAGTTGGAATCCAGTAAAAAAGAGTCTCCGGATCTCTACACTCACCATACGAAACACAGCAGTATTAAGCTGCTATGTCACGCTGGTATTCTGTGAAAGCGTGGTCCTTTCTCGGTCGAGCCGACCCATTCGTCTTACAACCATAATATAGCTGCAGCGTGGCTCTACCACGTATAAATAGTGGTATAGATATGGACTAGTTGGTAAGACTCCTTTTTTACTTTGGGTTAAGTCTGGGTAAGTACCACAGTCATACTTTATGATTGCTAAAGTATTTTTATTTACTCTATCTACCGTTCGAAGGCACCGTGATGAAGTAGCTTAGCATTGAGTTGCGGCACTGAAGGCTGCGGGTTTGAATTTCACATGAAACAAGTATTTGTGTGGCCTACATAATAAATAAATGTTCCAGTTCTGGGTTTTACTTTTTGTGTAATTTATGTACGTTAGCTGTTTCCAATATACGGCAGAAAATCCCAGTAACAAAAACGTTTTTTTCTTATAAAACTTGAGTGTCAAATCTCGTCTTGGCAGGTATCATCCTCTTGCCTATTACTATTTTCAAATAATAATGCTTGCATTGCTTTATTTTGGTCTAAAGGCTGTAAAGAGCTAGTATTATTACGGCTGTAAAGAGCTAGTATTATTACAGGCGGCGAGCCTACCATCTTAGTCCTCAAAGATGACAATGGACTGCAGGAGCCACTTACAAACAGGGGGCCTGTGAGTTCGTTTGCCACTTTGCTTTAAAACAAAACAGTACCGGATTGTGACAGGTGGCGAGGAGGGCGTGCTGAACCGGTACCGCGAGGCGGGCATGAGTGCGCGCACGACGGCGAGGCGCAGCTTGCGCTGGCGCGGCTGCGTGTTCTCCTTCGGCCAGACCGCGCCCGTCGCCGGCTATGCGCTGTCGCTCTGGTACGGAGGCGTGCTCGTCGCCAACAAGGAGGTTCACTACAAGAACGTCATCAAGTGCGCACACTTCTTACTTTTTACTATACTACTAACCCATTTAATCCTGCAGTTTCCCTCTGTCAGACTGACTGAAGATAAGCAGCAGCATCCTCCTAATAAGAACGCAACAATAAAATTATGGTTGCCAAACGTCGGGATAAGGTATATATCCCCCTATGGGTCAATCAACGGGGGAGGCACATGTATGTATTTTAGGGTTAAATGGTCTAAGTTCAGTCAGACCGACTGAATGAATAAAAAAAAAAGTTATAACCTATGTACGTACGTCTTAGGGCATAAGCCTTTTTTCATTTCTAAAGGGAATTATAGCGCAATTAGTTCGCCGCACTGCTCTATTTACGACTTAATATAGTTCGTGTTACGACAAAATATAGTGCGTATTCCACGAAACATTTTATTCCTTAGATTCACCGGTTTCTTTACTTCATCGTCGAGCACACACGAAATCGGCACGTGTTCTATGCGTATTTATTTGTCAACAACAGTGAACAGTGAACCAAAAAATATGGCCGCACAAAAGTATATACAGTCACGCTTGGATTTTTAAATCTACCGCCTATACAGTCTACACTATTCAGTCTTAGTCGTACACTAGCAAACTGAGTCGTATCCCTACTGAGTTCCGTATAGGAAAACATCGTGAGGAAACATCTGTCTCTGATAATTCGGAAATATTTCGATGACATGTGAAGGCCGTGGTAGCTCAGATGGTTATACGCTCGCGGTAAATATCACAGTACGCGAGCAAACCGGGTTCGATCCCCGCCGGCACCAATGAAATTGTTAATAGCAATTTTAAGTGCTGATTTACCACGTGCTCGGCGGTGAAGAAAAACATCGTGAAAAAACCTGCATGTCTAAGGAATAAGAAAAAAAATATTTCGAAGACATGTGAAGTTCGCCCACACGCATTGGGGCAGCGAGGCGGACACGTCCTTGCCCTAAAACCCTCTCAGAAATGAGAGGAGGCCTGTGCCCAGCAGTGTGACGATGTATATAGGCTGTAACTTTACTTTACTTTTTACATAGACACTATCTGATTTGTTTTCCTATCTAGATTAATTTTTAAATAATATTGGATATTAATATACAATTTCATCTTCGGCATCATTAAAGCTTCACAGTTGACTACCGCGAGGTACGGTCTTGAGTCACCCACATCCATCGACTTGCATATCTTATCAGGTCATCACTCCATCTAGCGATAGGCCCCCTATACTTAGCTTATTGGTACCAGGATACCATTCGAGAACCATCGATTTGTCTTCCCCATCGGATGTCGGTTCTTCGAACTATTTAGCCGGCATATTGCCACTCCAGTCTACTAATCGGTTGGATTATGTCGATTACTCTGGTCTCACTTCGGATATCCTTACTTCTAAGTTTATCATGTAGAGAAACTCCGCACATAGCCTTCTCGATAGATCGCTGAGCGTGACCAGTGGAGAACCACGTCTTAGATACATGTTATGTCATTAAACCCTCTCAGAAATGAGCGAAGGCCTGTGCCCAGCAGTGGGACGTATATAGGCTGAAACTTAACTTATTTTCCTTATTGACAATACACACTGGTTGTGTCATCTTGTCTTCAAGTTTTGAGAAACCTATACTTGACGAGAAGATGTGTCGTAATTTCCCGAATCCTGCCCAGCTGCGTTCAATCCGTCAAATGACCTCTCGGTCGAAGTTGGACTTACCTAATCAGACTATTTATCCTAGGTAAATACACTCGTTGGCAACTTCTATCAGCATAGGTATGAATGGGCGTTACACGTAACTCGTGTTTTGTCCATGTTCACCTGTAGACCTATCCGTTGGGAGAAACCATGGAGGTCATTAAGCATAGTACTTAGACCCTTTAGTGATTATGCCATAAGGACTATATCGCCAGCAAATCAAATCGAATATTTAATTAATTTAAAATAATCTTCGTATTTATGATATAGAGACTATTGGAAACAGAAATATACAATCACTCTGTTGCAATTCTTAATATGATTAAAAGTATTGCCATATTAATAAAACTTTCCAGTCTATCGATTGCTTTTGAGCTGCTAGGTGGGATTGATGAAAAGGAACGAACGGTGTATGTTAAAGTGGAAATTTTGTTGCTCTGTATTATTGGTGAACGGGACAAAAAGTGTTGGAGTGCATTGATGCATTCGGCCTGTGCCAGCGGGGCTGCGATTGATGCCTCGCGACTGTGGACGTATTGCTATCGTTATGCACCTAACATTGGTGCAATTCCGTTTGCTACTGTCCGTCTATGTCGGACTTTCGGAACGGTTTTATTTCTCAGTCGATTGTGTACACAGTCCCTAGGTGTTACGGAAACTAAAAAGTATCTATGCAGTTTTATTTGACAGTGGAAAAGTTTAGCGCTATTTGATTTTTACTGCGAATACTTAATGCGAAAGTAAATCCTTTTTTCTCAAATAATTATTGTATCTATATATTATCTATCTATCGTTATTTTTATACATTATAACAAGTATAAAAAAGAAAATCTCTAATCTAGTTACGTTCCATTACAATATTACTGGTCAAGAAAACAAATAAAATAACAGACAATATATTAACTGCGTTTCTCAAACACAACCTACTCTACACCTTGATTGCCGTGAAGTCATCTGAATGAGCTTCCTCATTTTTATGCTAAACAGCAATGCATTCACAGAACTGGTCTTCACACACTTCTGGTCTGCAGATTTTGATGAGCCAGTATAATAGTAATAATATAAATGCACTTTATACTTATCTTCTTGCTCAACAACTGTCCTTAACAATCCACTGTTGGATGAAGTCACGAATAGACGATCGTAGTATAGTACGTGAGAGTGATATGGTCATCCGGTTAATATGCTCACTTTCTTATATCTCAAAACCTATAGCTTCGTTTGCATAGAATGTTCTATGATACGACAGCTCTTCATCAGTCAATCAAATAATAAAGGGTCAAAAGTACGCTGCCTTATCGACGCCATTTTGACGGTTGAAATTATAGTAAATATTTTAGTCCCTTTTAGTATTGTGTATTGTAGTTAATTTTTTATGAGTCGATTTTTCGAAGTATTCCTAATTATTGCCAAAGCTTGTTTGCTATTGTTTTCTTTAATATATTAATTATAGTACATATATGGCTTTGCTTTTTTGTCTCTGTTCTGCTCTTAGTTTCGGTTTTATAGGGCGGCAAAGCTTAAGGTGACCATACTACCCTCACGTACCTTACTACACGATGTACGACAGCTAATGATGAATTAATGTAATTATATCCTAATTACTGAACACACCCAAAGAATAACAAGCTGTGAGATATTACATCTTAAGTTTCAGAGATGACGTCACATCTGTGCAAATACAGGTGTAAGCAAATCATTAATCGAATAACTAAACTCCTATATACGGTTAGAGCTCTACTAGAAGTTGCCGTGGAACCGAATTTTCTGCTTCATCATCATTAGAACCATTGTCGAGTTCCAAACTGAACATAAATCTTCCTCAAGAAATGCCACAAAACGCAGTCCGCAGCATTCATTGAGTTTCTGTATATCTTACCTGGTTGTCACTCCATCTAGTCCGCCTTATATTTCGCTTACGATGTGTGGCTACCACTTAAGGACCGTGCTTTCCCATCACTTGGTTCAGCTTATTGTCTTCATTAAGATTTTTCAAACCAGAGATACTCTAAGCATAGCTCTCTGTATAGCTCGCCGAGCAACCATTAGCTACCTCTTCATACGGCCAGCAGTGACCATTTTTCACCACATTTTTTACTTAAAAGCTCACAATTTGTAGATTGCAATAATTTAGTCAGAAACACATTATTTTAGATTTTAGATTGAGAGAATTATTTTCTATAAAAGTAGTTGATAAAAAGATCAACGTTGCTTATTAAACTGATTTGGAATCATCCTAGTCTACCTAACATAGGAAGCCTCACAAGACCAGCTAAACCATAAATCTGGCTGGGTGGATCGGTCGCGCGGAAACTTTTTGAATTATTAGTTTTAATTTCCGCCTAAGATCCGCCGCGCGTCCCCGTATCTGTCAGTGGCCATGTACAATTCGTGGAATAACTATATACGTGATAAGCGTGCTGTTATTGCCTCACATGAAATAAATTGTATTTAATAATATCTTCTTATATTTATGTAAACACTACACGTTAAATGAAACTAATTTTACTGATTTATCGCGTTTGATTTTGACTTTTTAATGCTCGACGCTTCGGGTGCTTACAGGATAAGCTTACAGATCCTTGAAGTCTTGCAGTGGTGTGCTTGAGTTTGGATTTAATTGTATTAATAGTAATAGAATCTCAAGCACATAGCAGCATCCATCAATATTCTCTATTGAAATTAGTATGATTTTTAATTTCTATCAATTTAATTTCAATGCGTTCTTTTGCGAAGATTTGTGGTCTATAAAATAAAATCTAATGTAATGCTTGTTAAACATGTCTCGAGCTCTCTGCACTTGTTGCGCACACCATACGAAACACAGAAGTATTAAGTTGCTATTTTAGGCTGGTATTCCGTGAAAGCGTGGTCTTTCCCCGGTTCATCTGACCCATTCGTCCCACAACCATAGTACAGTTGCAACGTAACTACTTTATTTAAAACCAAAATGACGAAAGAACTTACAGTTCACCTGAAGGCATGGCTTCTGCAGTCCAGGACACCTGCAGCAGGTGGAATGCTCCCAGCCTGTTATTATACTGGACTTGCATACCCTTCAGACTAGAATACATCAGTGCAACCTTTACTGTTTGTAAGATAAGAGTGTGTTATCTATCTACGGCCCGCTAGTTGAGTTAGATCAGTGATTAAACATAATTTCATAGTACGCGAATAACCCGAGTTCGATTTCTAAGCGTTAATCAATTTCAGTTTTAAGTGATGTGAAAGGTCATAGAAACCTGTGTTTATATAACTGTTTCACATCTTATTTTATAAACAAATAAAACTAAAAATTGATAATAGTTAAGAACTCCTATGTTATTAATCTCTCTTGCTTAAATACGATTTTGAGAAGTCTATAATATATTATTCTCGTGTTATATTTTATAACGTTAGTGTACCGTTATTAAAGTAAGGCGAAGCATGCTGATACTGAGTAAATAAATCTAGCTAACTAAATACAAAACAAAATGTTTGTGAAACAGCTTCGTATTTGTAAACATTAATAATTAACGTAGCCAATTAAATTTATGTAGCTGTGTGTGATTTTCATGTTTTCACTTTTAAAGTGGTATTTCTGTTTGTATAAGATGATTCACAAGCAACGATTTTGTAAAAATCTCGCCAGTCCAATTACATCAAAACAAATATGTGCACGTAAAATAATAAGTCTGAGACTAATTTAGCTTCTTTTAGTTATATACACTAAAAAAAGCTAAATTAGTCTATCTAAATCTGCTAAATCTCATACATTACATCTCAGACGGTTGCATTTATATATTTTTTACCCCAACGAATTTAAGGGCAAATCGTACTTTATAGACGTCAATTTTATAATAAAAAGATCACTATTTTGCTACTTTATGACTAATTTAAACTGTAAAAATTAACAAATAATTCCGGGTCGGGACAGAATCAGTTATTGGGTTTTCCTGTCTCAGTCTCAAGTTCTCAGTAGCAGCACGGAGTCGAATATTTGGCCATGTTGTATTCACCCTGCGCCTCGTAAAACCTCGTGCTCTCTGCTCGCGTCATATTACCGTCTTTTTGGACAATGAGAGTGAGAAAATAGAGAGTGCATCTGTGCTTACGCGTACACTTGGATACTATAATCCTGTCCAGCGCAGACGGCTACTCTTCGTTGAAGATTGGCTGCCGTTACCGTAATTCAGTCTAGACGACATTATTACTGAACAAAATCAATGCGTATACAGGTATAAAGCGATTTTGTAACCTTTTAGGCTTACTTACTTAACCTTATGTAGAGCATTTTTATGTGAAGATGAGGAGTATGTTATTCTTAATATTTTTGAGATAAAATAGTTTATTACACAACTCCTTATCGTATCGTATCTATCGCCTTATGGATTAAAATGAGATATTTTAATATCATACTCGTACTCATCATCATCGGCATAATGATTGTATTTTATTTCGTACTTATTAATATCAATTTATATACCTTTATTTTAAATACGAAATGAATTAAAAATTTCATCTTTTTTACCAAGTTTCTAGTTATGAGCTCTGCGTAAAGTTTCAAGTCTTTAGCGCTTTGAAAAGTTAGTTTAAAACCAAATGTAAAATTTGTACCTAACAAACTACACAAAGCGAGTAAAACCCGTGATAAAAATATAAAGAGATTCAGAAGTGCATTGTGCTACTAAGAAGCTTTGTAAATATCATCAGTGTAACACTAAAATAAAATCCTGAAACACTCGAAATTGCTAAAGGAAACAATAATTTGTAAATCAGATTCAAAAAGTTCTTAGCACTCTATTAGCATTGTGACTAAATATGAAAGGCAATATAATTACAGGGTGGTATTCGCCACTGGCGGTCAATGCAGCTGGAGATCAAAATCCAGATACATGAACAAATAACACGTTCTTCATAAGCGAACGGTAGACACGAACAAACTGACTGAACAAAATATAAACATCAGATAATTATAGTTATAACAACGATGAGGCAAACTCTAAAGATATTATGTCATTACCGTAAGTGGCCATTGGGAAAACTAGACAGGAACACCAACCTCGTAATGACGGACACGTATAATGCCGACACGTTCGTTATGTTCCATCACACCGAATCGCCTTCTGAACATGTTCTTATGCAAGTAAAAAGACCACAAAATGGCATGTGTGATTATGATATTTATATAGTAACATTAATCTCACTTACGAAATGGGTTATAATAGAATGAAAATAAATATAGCTTATAAAGCATAACTGAGGTTAAAGACTGTATGGTATAGTGTCATATTCCAGTTGGGGCCAAAACGGGGTAAATCCCACAGTTTTTAGCTTTTTAGACTGGTTTCGTTGTTTTTTTTCCTGTCTCTTACTATTTATCATATTCTAAACCTATATAATTGCATCGATATATTTTACACGCCTACGTTAAGCGGTATCTATGGTTTGTGTCAGCGCATATATTTGAAGCTAGTACTCATCCGTTGTTCAGCACGATAGCATCATCATTATAGCCCTTCACAAAATAGGGTCGTAAGTCACCTGCAGCCTCCTTCTACTGCGAATGTTTTTATTTCTTATTTATCATGCACATAAACTTCGAGAGTAGCCCTCTCCTCCTGAGTGACTTTAAGCTTTCTCATAGGGTCAGAAGTGAGAGACCACGTCCCAGATCTATAAAGTATCATTACTAACAACTGCACAGTAACACTGTAGTTTCCAGTGATAACATCAAGGTATAACAGAGAGTCAATTCGTAACATTTTAATAGTACGTTTCATTATTATTTTAAATCACAAAAAATAGATGTAAACAACACGCTCAAAAGTGGACTCTGATCTCCAACGCCAACTACCTAGTTTTTTTTTTAGTTATTCAATCGACGAAATAGCTGTTCTGAGTAAATCCGGCTAAAATATCAATAAGTAAGTAAAATATACCTTTATTGATTTTCATAGAGCTTACAGTTGTCAGAGTCTAAGTAAGGTACACAGTTTTGTGATAAGACATCATAAAAATAAGTGTTTTTCTGTTCAATGTTAAGTTTACGACCCAAACTTTAATATAACCTCAAAATGGTGGACAGATCGTTCACATTTTTTTTACAAATACGTAACGTGTGGCCATCTACCCCGGGCGTTTAGGAGTCATACATGATCGGTATGAGATGACCATATATAACACGTAATGTCTTATCTTGAAAGTTATATTATTATAACTAACAGTATTTTTCTTTATTTATGGTGATGTAATAACTAATTATGTTAAAGTAATAAGTTACAATATTTAATCTTTATATGCCAAATGAATACTAAAAAAACACACGAAGGAACTGGATTGTTTGAAGGTGAAAGAACTATAAATACAACTTCTATAATGAGTTTAGAAAGACAATACAAGTAAAATAATGACCAATATTTTTTATCCGACGAAGAAAATGAGAAGAAACTCGCTAATCACATCTAAATTATGCAAAAAAAAATATTAACAAAGTTATCTAAGGCAGTAATAAGGATGAAGAACCAATATTACGTGAGTTAACTGATGAAGACGTTGGAAACAAGAGACAGCTGTGTGACAGAGGAAAAAAAACATTGTGAAACGCAACTCATCAAAGACTGACCTCAACGCTTTTTACGCTAACTGTAGGTACACGAAAATTGTACCGAGTTTGATGATAAGTGTTTATTAAGTGGACATAAAAGAATAATGAGCCAACGCTCAAAAACTTAATGGAAAACAAACGTTAAAATGCGGATTACCAACTAAAATCCCTCCATTGATACTATGGCCACCTACCGGGCACTACGTTAGGGATGGCCAATCATGATTTGGAAAAAAGTTATACTATGGGACTCATTACGTCAAAATTTAATATTTTTTGTGATATTCTAAGAGTTTGATGTTAAAAGACTAAATTTTTTTTTTGTTAGTAAAATTTATAATATTTGTTTTTTGTTAATTAATCATTGTAATTTTAATTTAACTAGGTTCCAATAAACTATGGCCAACTCCCCTGGATTTACCCTATACAAATAAACTAAATGGAATAAACTATCACTCTGAAGAACTCCTCATTTTATTCGTGATTTATTCGTTGTCGGGTCAATGATCAATGTATTATACTACATATTATGCATCCTCTGGTTTTTTAGCTACAACTAAACTATAATCAAAAAAATTTATACTTACTAGTAAATGTTTTATATGTATTTTCAAACTAAAATAAGAGAAATTCAATTCAAAATAATAAAACTAGCGAGCAGGATTAACAAATTCGCCGTGCAAAAATGCCGTGCTTTCACCGCTTACTCCCTTTCCGCGTGTGCTTCAACATTTTTCACGCAATAAATCATATTTTTTCACCGGTAGCGCTTTTTGTGGTGGCGTCCTTTCGGTTTGCCCGAGCGTGCTGTAATTTTTTTACTCAGACATGGGAGCTTGCACTTGTTCGTTTATCTTTTGTTCGTTTATCTGTACAAGGAATTCGTGATTAATTTAACGTTTTTAAAGATTTTTATTACATGTTTTGCTTAAAGAATCGAAAGCACCAATGCTCATAGCAAAATTTCCTACCAGTGACAATATGACAAATTCTGTTCACCAGCGACATCGGCGCTCTTAAAGCCTCTCAACTTAGTCGTTAATTTTAATTTACCTACCTCATCGTGAACAATTTAATTTAATTGCCGAATCATTAAGTTAAGCACAAAATATTAGCGGACATCAACGCAGCCGAATTAATAAAAAGCGGCAATACAAATAAACAAATCATGGATGTGTCTGTCAAATAAAAAGTGGTGGAGTCTGTGCATTAATACGTGGCAATAAATTAAAATGTGGCTTAAAATTAAGACAACAAGCCTCTTTAATCTACAATAAATGGTGGTCGTCGCTCCAAGACCGGTTAAGAGATGTAGGCGCAAAAGAAAAAGGAATAATCCGGTCCAAAGCGGGTCCAAAATATGATAGGCATCCATAATACAACATGGCCGCTAAGCTCTTATATCGCTCTCTATCACCCGTGCGTGTAAAATATATTTCTATTGCATTTTATTAGGTTGACCACATGTGGAGTGTGCCGCTAAGCCTAACCTTGATATCATACTCTCGATTGTACAGGACGTCCTGATTTTGCGTATGTCACTGTACAACAAGAGTTTATGCAATTGAACTTAAGTCGCGAAAAGAAAACCTTATTAGTTACTCTATAAATTTTGGATATCATATACTAAACATGTTAATTAATTACACAGCAATTTAATCAGAAAAACCACCAACAACTTTAGAGTTCTAATTCTTTTTAAATATTTGGATCGCGTGTCATTGTAATTTAGACGTAGACGTTCCTACTACACAACAATAAACGAAAAAAAATGGTTTAGTTAACTTTTTTTTCATATTTAGTAGTAATTCCAACTAATGAGTATATTCATGTGGTATCTACTAGTGATATGCTAGAATGCTAGAAATATATATAGTGCTGCAAACTTTTTTTACCAATTCATTTCATTTTTATATTCTGAGCAGTAATTATCTCTAAATTTTCCATAAAAAAATTATTACTGCATATAATTAAAGAAACAAAGAATTAACATTAGAACAGAATACCAGAAAACAACATAAACACCCTCTAAATGAGCAACTGGCGAACAAGTTCCCCTCCCGCGATCCTTTCGACCAACCGTCGGTCCGACTCCACAACATTCCACATTATTACCAACACCACCTTATAAATAAAACCGCTTATGTGAACTTACCTGGCCACAAATCTCAGGAAAAATATAATGTAGACAACAGCAGCCGTATCTACCTTGTTGACATCTCTTTCCCGAGACCGATTCTTTGAATACTGTGTACACATGTAACAGATTTTTCTATTTCTATATGCTATAAATTTATAATTCAATTAATTTCTATTCGTCGCTCACTTTTAAACTATACTTTTTAAAGATTTTACTTGTTTAACAATGTGTCGGTATTATATTATCATATAAATTGTTATTTTTTATATATTTTTACGTTCTCATTTTTTTTAATTTTTGACTGTCACTTGCCAATTCTAGTAAAGTACTGAAGGAAGTAATGTGACGTACGTTGAGGTGAAAACGAACTTAGTTTTTTTCACCGTTTGCGAATAATATTCAAATGCTGCCTGACCGGCAGGTGGTCAATTGTCATTTGCTTTATTGTTTCTGCTCCAGTTCTTTTCAACGTGTTAACAATGCCTCCAAATGTCAACCGCTTTGAATTCGACGGTGGTCACTTTCGCTAGCATTTTTGCAACTTCAATGACACCTTTAAAATTATTATTTCGTTCGATTGCATTTGCTTTCACTGTTTTGTTTTCATATTTTGTGGCCGAAATGCCTTTGATGCGGCAGTAAATCATTAAGTATCTCGTATAGCGTCTGAAGTAAAGGGTACAAAGAAAGTACCTGTTTCAATTTTGCATAGTTTCAACTAAACAATGGTGACGTGAAAGTGTTTTATAAGCGGAACTACGTATATTTTTTTTGTAGTATTGTCTTGGCTTATCAAACGAGTAACTGTTTGCTCATTTTCCATGTGGACTTTCTGCTTGATATAAATTAAATCGTACTTTATTTTGTTGATAGCGATATAGCAAAATATAGTTATACTTCTTCAGAATTGTGGCTTCCAGAATTCATACAGTTAAAGAATTTTCACATTTTCTTTTAACATTGCTATGTGATTAGATTTTAGGTTAAGTGTTATACAAAATTACATAATATTGTATAAGTTTAAATAATACTACAATATTAAAGTCTACTTTAAGGTTAAGTTGCGCGATATCATGAAATAAATATTCAAAGGGCCTCATTGACCCGAGCGAGGGCAGGAAACACAAAGTTTCTAATTCTATTGAAATACCATTATCTAATAACTCGATATGCCATCCATCACCAAGGCGAGTCGAAACACGTCCCCTACACACTTCGACATCATTAATCAGTATCTATAAATATTGCGCCAGCATTTGTGTATCGAATTTTTTAAGGAACATCGACAGTTGGTTTCATAATGTGTGGTATCGCTAATTATACATTTATTTCCTTTTTTATAGAAACTTTTTGTATAACGTATATAATTTTATTAATTTACAACTACAACGGACTTAGTCATGAAATTACAGTAAAGTATGCTCTGAATGTTCCACGACTCTCTATTCAAATAACGCTGGGAAGTTTGGAATATTATGAAGAAAGTTTCCGCGATTTTGATTTAATAATAAGCAGTACGCATCTCATCCTTACTTTATATAATATTTTTCCAATATCCCCTAAATATTTATTCCAAAAGTTCCATAGGACAGGATTTTTTAAGAAATGCGTTTCATTCGCAATTTATTAAATAAAGTATCGTATAGGGGCCGCAGCACTGTCTTGTTTATTTATCATTATATGTTTTAAAATAGCAGAATTGCCAATGATGTAGAAAGACTGTCCGACGGGATCTAAAATTATCGTCCGCCTTACTCAGTATTACTTTTTAACCTTTTAGAACATTTTTGAAGCTATTTATAATATGACATAATTTAGCACGAAGATTGTATGATAAAATATGAGGCATATATCTTTATTTTTTGTTAATCTTGTTATCTCACTACTACGTATTCAAAATCATTTAAATTATATGTGTCCTAACTTTTTGCTTTGCACATTAAGGTGACAAATGCAGAAATAAGTGACATACTTAATTATCGTTAATATAATTTATACTCTGTGTATTTCATTAAATCTTCGGTTACAATCTTTTAAGCGCGTGTGATCCTAAAAGATCCACTTGTCACTAAGGAAACGCTGCCAAATGACTAAGCCGAGCTTACAAATTAATGCCGTGCATTTCTAAAAGCATTAACGGTAAGTGGCAGCGCATAAAACTGATAGGTATGCAATATGTCCGCGCTTGGCATCTATCTAAGAGCGATTACTATAGCATCGATATGGTTAAGTATTGGTAATTGACAGCTCTACGTGTTTTGGCTTCGTAAAGTGATGTTGTGTTCAATAGAGCTGCATCTTATGTTATGATTCTTACAACAGGATTTAAAAACTTGCAATTTTTTTCTGATTATTAAAAGTTTGTACAATTAAGATAAAAATATTGATTGATTAAATCAAAATTGATAACGTTGAGGGTGTCATATTTTTTCTATTATTTTCTGTTTACAATATACTCGAAGCATCTTAGCAAGAAAACTGGTATAAGCAATTTTTATAATGGATCTGAATGATTTATATTAGACGGCATTGACCAACCATTCAAATCTACGAACTGTCACAACATGACATTAGCAAAGCTTAAATTAATTCTTTCTATACTGTATAACAGTATCGTATTTACGCATTTTGATATGTGTAAACAATTGAATATTGAACTTTCAAGTTTTTTCATATTGCCTAAGTAAGTAATAAATACTGAAAATTAAAATTGTCGTTATCTAAACTCCATGTATTTGCAATCTACTACTTACTATAAAAGGGGTATATATTTCAATTAAAATAGACTCTCCCTAGTTTAAATTAATATATTGCTATCCGTTATGATAGCAATAC
>DWHP01001322.1:0-16388 GCA_018247895.1 Parnassius honrathi
GGAGGAAGGCGCGCCATGTGTTCTGGTGCGCCTTACTAGAGGAGGAGAAAGGGGAGGAATAGTCCTCTTCTGAGGAGTCGCCGCCATGGGGCGGCCGGCGCTGGTGGAGCCGCGGATGTGTGCGAAAGCGTTCCCGTGGCCCTGCCAATATGCGACGAAGATAGAACACCATGGGGTTTTAGTCGGTGCGAGTTCCACATAACCCGTCCTTGCCCCCGCGAGGCGGGTATGTGTAGGCATTTCCCCATGTAAAAATAAAAGGTTAGGTTAGGTTAGTACTGATATTTATTAATAACATTTGTTAATAAAAAACAACGTTAAAAATTAATAATAGAATATTTATAATTTATAATATTCATTCCCAAAAATAAGATTTTTATGAATATGTTCACTCGAGCTCACTCATGTCACATTATATTAATAACTTATTCCATAATGTACCATAGTTGAAAAGTAAAATGAAGTAAATACCTTTTGCATTAGATGTTATGTTGTTTATCACTATTCTGTTCCATATAATTATTTGCTAAAAGTGTTTGATGGTTATTTAAAAATAAAAATTGCCATGAAAATCAGATATGCACCTATTTAAAAAAATAACATAATCTTTACCGGTATTAGCAGTCCTCCTTGTTTACATCATTCACTGTTAAAAGAGTTTGTATGTCCTCAGAAATCAATTCTGTGTCACTTGATAAATAAACAATAATTAATCTTATTTCTTATTAACACTGTGACTGCCGCCTTTATATATATATTTTTTCAGTACAACAGGACATGCGGTCCGCCGGCGGTCGCACCTTTACCTACCCGTGCAGGCCGCGGTGAAAAATCTAACGAGTTTAGCACGCCGTACGGGCGGCTGGCGGACTCACTGTTTATTTCTACCAGCATGCGGTGCGGTACTCTATGACCTCGCAATTTCTTATTAATTTTGTAGTGCATGGCCTGCTGTTACAGAAAAAAGAAGCTACTAGAGGCAAAGTTTACTTTGTTACCTACAATTTAAAAAATAAATATATGTCTGTATCTTTTCATTAGAGGATTACTAGGGGATTAATCACAGAAATAAAAAAGCGACTTAAAATTAAAAGGAGCTTAGAATTTATTCATAAATTGATATAACTACTGCCTAATAATGGTGCAATGGACGTTAGCAAAGCATTCTGAGCATACACTGGGTTTTGATGGGCAGAGTAAGCACACCGTATTGACTTTCTTAGTTATTTTACATGCTTCTATGCTTGTCAAACCTTCTTCTCTCTTCTTTTCATAGCAGTGGATGCATCTTCTTCTGACTGTTCGGTTACGATGGTTGACCAACGGAGACTCTCGAAATTGGTGTCCATTTGAGCAACTCTGGTTATTTTGTCTTCTTGGTTTGTCAAGACCCATCAATGCACGGCAAATATTTTCCTTAAATGTTGTTATGGTATATTTTTTGTACGTCAAGTTCTTGGAAGTTTTGAACAAAATAAAAGCATTGATCAAAGATGTGCTAAATGAAAGCTCTATAGCTAATTTTTGGAACCATCGCAAGCCTTTCCTTGCTGGATTAGAATAACACATTTGATCTGAGTAGTCAATAGAACATTTATGACGATTATAGTCCGCTATCAGGGTTGGTTTCATAGTCACTTTGTTACGGTTTCTCCTGCTGCGCACGTTGACAAAACCAGGTGTATGCCGAGTTGATAGAGCCAACACATCACGTTTATCTTTTCATCGTAAAACCAACACTCCGTCATTATTTTCCGTTACACAGGTCTCGCCTTTCTTCAGTTTCTCTTTTAATATTTCTTTTGGCAGTCTTTTCCTGTTCTTTCTGAGAGTCCCCAATAAATGAGAGTTTTGCTGTAGTAAATTATTTGCCAAAGTTACACTTGTGTAGTAATTATCCGTTACGATACTTCTTCCGACATTCAAATACTTTTCACTGAGTTTCATGACTATTTCACAGGATAGGTTTCGTGTCGTTGTCGTGGTCTTTTTTCCTTCATATACAATTAAATCGTAGGTATATCCATCGTCGTCGCATATTTTAAATAACTTTATTCCGTTTTTATGTCGCTTTCCAGGTATGTACTGCATAAAAGCAATCCAGCCGCGAAAAGCTACCATTGTTTCATCAATAGTAAGAAATTCTCCAGGTGTTTTGTACTGATCGAATTTGTTTGAAAGAATCTCTACGAAACGTCTTATTTTTATCAGTCGATCTGCTCCTGACATGCCAACAACATAATCATCTTCGAAATGCCAACATCGAAGTAATATTTCAAAACGGTTTCTACTCATCGCTTTTTTCGCAACATTGTTTTCGTATAATACATCCGTACTCCAATAATCACTTATTTTTGGCAGTTTTTTTAACGCCATCCAAATCAATAAGCCAAGAAATTTCTTCATTTTGGCAGCATCACAATCGTACCACTTAGACAATCGACTATTCCGTGTTACACGTCTAAGTATTTGTGTTTTTGATGCGTACGAGTTGGTCATATGTACCACCAAATCAATAATTTCGCCATCCAAAAATAAACGGAAAAAGTCTAATTCACTTTGACAATCTGAATGAATATTCTTCATACCTGTGACAGCTGTAAACGGAAACTGCTTTTTTCTTGAGCCATCTGATGAGGGTATATTCCAGCCCGAATTCGGCATACTCTGAGATCCTGTGTTGTTGTCTTGTTGTTGGCGTCCGTTTGTAGGTAATTCTGTGCTTTCTTTAGATGAACTATGATCAGAACACGTACTCTCCCTCTCCGATTCTTCGTCTGTAGACGGCTGGTAGTCTGGATCATCTTCTGAGTCCGACATAATAATAAAAACTTAGTATAAGTACCAAATTGCACAAGAATGCAGGGATTCCACAAAAAGCGCACGAAAATGCAACCGTTACAAGCCGTGCGGGCGGCCGACGGGCTAGTGATTGCTTGTAGGTGTGGCGTGACAGACTCGGTAAATATTGTTTGTAATAATGAACATTTAGTTAGGATTTTGGCGCGAAAGATGCGGTACGCCGGCGGCCCTTATGGCCTGCTCATGTCGCTAAGTGCAATATATAGATGGCGTGACTTACTCGAAAACATACGTCCCGCCGGCGGACCGTATGGCGGTGAGAGTGTTAAGGATCTTATCTCAAAAGTTCTTAAATATTAATAGTTTTTGAGTTATTAAAGAAAAACTAAATATCTTTTTTTCCATCTTATTTTGGAAATAACAATTGCAATATTTTATGTACTAATAAATCCTTGAGATACAATTTTTCTAGACGTCATCCCGAATCGAATGAGATATCGCACATATTGTTAGGAGCGTTGAACTTGTTGACTAGAACTACGAGGTAGAGAAGTTTTGCCTATCGGTACGTTTACACCAAAACCGATTTTGTCGGCCGATGGTGGACAGAACTACCCGGACGACTAACTCGGACGTGTATGTGCTTACACTGCAACAGGGTACCACTTGTGCGGAAATTGAACGTTGCCGGTATTCTTTTCTATTTTCATATTTTCAATATCCATAGTCGTTTAGGTAGATCACAACACTGACAGAAACAACAGAATAAAGACAAAATGAATAAATTAAACTATAAATACACTCAATTTGCAATGTAGACGCCGGGTCATGAAATCCCAACAAGTTCGGACTCGACGGTTGATCGGCCGTTTTCCTGTGTTATCGGACGATAACGGTCGTGTTTGTGAAAGCGCTCTCTTTGTTTTACAAGTATTTGATTCGATCGTCAGAGTTTCGCCGTCATCGCCTGAGCAAACTTCGGCCGATGACGGATAAGGTGTATGCGAAGCGTAAGCCGTGTAGTTTGACGTTCGCAGTACCAGACGTCTCGCACCTTTGACGCTGCCGCCCATCACCAGTCTACGTATTTTACGTCTGGTGTAAAGGAGATGGTCATACCGACGTTTATTGGAAGCCATAAGATCTTTATACTCACCTCTTACGACACCCGACATGGGGTTATGGATTTTCATTACGCCCCACCAAACGGCTACGGCATTAATATCATTATTATGGCTTTACTAACAATCTTTAATTATCGCTCACTTAAGTATTAATTATCTCTACGTCTATCTCTTTTTAGACAGCAACTTAAGCATGTTGAAGTCAATTTGTATGACTCGGGCCGTGAGAGACTAAATTAAAAAAATACAAAGGGCACTCAAAACCAATCAATGAAAATAAATCATACTTTATAAGAACACAGGAATCGCCCGTAAATGAGTACGTGCATTTTACGTTACACCCTGGTATGAATACACCCTTATTTTCGTACTTCCTTACTCGACGTTATGAATTTAAAATATTTTGTATCACGTGCGTGGTCGATGCGGATGCTGATAACGGGTATTACTTACGACTTGTTACTCCGCAATGTTAAGGAGTCATGAAACGTTACAATTAGGTATACAAAAAAACGTATAGTGTAGATTTTCGAGAAATGCTTCAAAATTGCCGCCGTATCTCCGAAAAGATCCTTGAGAAAATATGTTTTTTTTTTCTGTTGCAACCCGTAAATAGTCATTGTTGGATAGAAGCCCCTCCCACAGTGGGGAAGACTTGCCTTAATCGGAACATTTTGACAAACGAATAGGTTGTCTGATAAAGGATACCCTCAAGGCATTAAAGTCCTTAAAGTAAAGCGTAAGTAAATCCCCTTGTGTTCTTTTGTTGTAAGTAATGCGTAAGAGAATAAATAAATAAAAAGTTGACAATCGCAATACCAGGCGTCTCGTACCATTGATTCTGCAGCTTATCGCCGGTCTGGGTATTTTACGTCTAGTTTAAACGGGATGGTCATAGTGCTATCTATCGGAATAATAGAGATTTTATATTCTGGAATATGCTATTGTCCTTTACGACACCCATAAAACGAAATGGGGCGGCGGTTTCTCTTTCGCCACGATCACACTTGACAGGCAAATACTAGGATGAAATCATCGGTTAATTTACAACATAGCATGAAGTTGAATAACCTATAGCTAGCGACGATAAATCATTTTTATTTTTCGAAACTTTAAGTTACAAAAGAAAACACAATTCAAAAACTAAAGTCCTTAAACTTAAAAAGAGTTTATATGCTGTTCCAAAAAATATCTAATTAGCCCTTATTAAGAGTAAGAATTTTACATGAAAAATAAAATACGGTAGTTTAAAATAAAAGATCGTTGTTTACAACCTGCAAACAAGCTCACTGTGTAAATGGCGGTAAATGTACACAGGTCCAAGTTGTAAGTGAAAAAATAAGACTATATGTTATATTTTTTTATAGAGTAAAGGTGACAAACGAGCATACAGTCCACCTGATGGTTAGCGGATGCTGTGGCCCCTTGACATCTACATTATATCCTCGATTAAGAATCAAAATGTAGATGCGTTGTCATCCCTGAGTACTAAGATGGGATGCCTCGTTTCCAGTAAAAAAGAGTCTCCGAATCTCTACACTTCCATACGAAACATAGCAACATTAAGCTGCTATTTTACTCTGGTATTCTGTGAGAGCGTGGTCCCTCCCTGATCGAGACGACTCATTCGTGTTACAAGCATAATAAAGCCGTAGCTTTGCTCTAACTGGTATAAAATAAAAAGTAAAAGCCAAACTCAAAGAAATAAAAAGATTAAAATAATTTTTGCATAATAGTTTCAGGACTTGGTGCTATAAAACATAGTGCATAGGCGTACATTACACGCTCACGCAGGTGTCAATCAATTCCACATGATTGATAAAAAACTGGTGGTGACTGATAGGCGTACATTACGCGCTCATGCAGGTGTCAATCACTGCATTACACATTAGGTTATTCGTCAATCACAACCGTGATTGTCGTAAAACTGACAGCCTGCACGAGCGTGTAATGTACGCCATAGAAGTATTAAAGCCCAGACTACAGCAACTACTATGCGAGAAATAATTTATTCCATAGTTCTTTGAAGACGGTTTTTAGTGTTTTAATAAAAGTAACTTTTTGACCCTTTTAAGTGCACTAAGAAATATCAAAAACTCAAATGTCTAAAAACATTAAAAAACACAACATACAAAATATCTATAACCTATATATTAGAGTTTTATCTCCAAATGTGTATGGTTCCACTCCAAGTATAACCTAGAAGAAAGAATTATTAAGATCGGTCCAACAAGTGACAAAAAACGAACATTGACACTCGAATCCAAAATTGAGGAATCGATCTTCCTGCTTTTTTGAAGTCAACTTAAATTAGTATGTGATTTATACGGTGATAACATTATGTTGTTCTACTTTAGAAAACCTTATAAGTAGTCTATTATATTCCATCTCATTCTATTTAGTTAGGTAAGCCAATGAATTCTATTCAAGCAAACGATGTCAATGTCTTTCTCACGCGCAGTAAGCATCTTTATGATGTCAGTTGTCGCGTTATCTATAAATAGGGTTGCCAACGTTTTTTTTTAATTTCATATAAAATATTTTCGAGGTAATTACTCGTAAAAATAGAGCAGATGGCGAAAAATAAAAATATAGTTCGATGTATCAATAAAGTGACGACCTGGCAAGACGGAATGAAATCGATGGATGCAGGCGGCTCAGGATCAGGCTCAGATCAGCATACGAGCACTAAGGTTGACGAACCTTAGTAGTGCTCGTATCTACTGAATAATTACAATAAAATGCGGGACATGGCAAAAAATAAAGACCCAACTATCAGATTATATTCGTAGTACGTAATAGTAGTCACAGATATTTTTAACTCAGTTGCACTTTGCACCCACAATATCTTCTCTGCTTAGCCTGGAGGTAGACTGGTAGAGAATGTCTTGTTGCATTAGGTCTACCTTTTTGTACTTGTTGTGCAAATAAAGCATAAATAAATAAATAAATTTATCGCATTGAATTAAGTTACATAACACATATAGGTGTATTTAGTCTTGTTTTCTTTATTTTTCTTGTGTTTTCTCCCTCTTTGGGGGCATATATTTTTTAGAAGTGTATAAATTAATAATAATAAAAATATAGAAAGAGTGCCGTCACTGACCGTGACTGATCCTATACACACCTTTAAATTGCACCATCAGAACGGTGAGATTATAACAGTCACCTATGTCTTTATGAGCCCCTTCAAATGAGTTCAAACACGATCGTCCTATCTACATAATATGTGCCAAATCGATTGAGAAAAACAGATAATGGACCTTTCGGTCGTTTAACCAGGGGTTACAAACCTTCAATATATATGTATAGGCACATTTTATACGTAGTGCTTTCTTTATTCATAATGATTTTTTTATATTTTGTAATGATTGATATAATATATATTTATTAACTATTATTAAAAAGTTGCGTAAAAGATCGCTGTAGAAGAAAAATCATATACTTATAGTTATAAAGTACCTTATTCATTTAACAACAAAAAGTATTTATAACACATAGAAAAATTCGAGTGATAACGATGCCGAATAAGTACGTACTTATTCAAAAAATTAAACTTTATTTTCAGTATTATATAAGAACTTTATTTTTATTCGGTGTAATCATCACTCGTATCTTCACTTGATGTGTATTCAGATGAACTGTCTGTAACATTAATATAAAGCGATCAGCAGTTTGGTCAATTCTATCATCCATGCCACGCATTTTTTGTTCAACCTTAAGGACATGATGAACATAGTTTTTCCATTTATCTGGCGTGATTGGAGTTAAATCAATCATTGACAGATATTAAGTAAACTTTTAACATCTGTCAACTTGAAAGTTGTATTTTTTCGTGCAACGTACCCTTTCATATCTGCCCACACAAGTTCAATGGGGTTAAGCTCGCAGTGACAAGGAGGTCCTTACCACTGTGATGTCTATCTCTTTCGCCATCTCGTCAGGGACGTAACTTCGATAGTTATCTTTAACTGCATTTATTTTTTCCATTAAGTGGGTCTTTGTGTCCGAGGGCACGTATGCGTTCTGTTTGGATTCTAGCCATTACTGCATGTTTTGCTTCCGCCAAGACATTGTTGGGGTGTTTTCTAACCGTCTGGAGTGGTAACTAGCGTTATCCATAACTATGACAGCGCCGCTTTGCAATTTTTCTATTACTTTTCTAAACTAGTCCTCGAAATGGAGAGCGTGTATACATACATACTCTCATGGTAGTCACCAGTAGATGATGACTCAAATACCCAATCACATCCCTCCAAAAAGCCATTTACATTGCCAACTTGTACAACTATTAATCGCTTTCCTTTACACGAAGGGGATTTCGCGCCAGTAGAGTAGCCTTCCAAACGTGCTTGACGAGAAGATTCAATTGTGATGTCTTCTCATACCTTTCCCATAGTATGACCTGCGTTAATCCATGTTTCGTCAAGGTAAAAAACGTTACGTCCCTCTTTTCTTAATATTTGTATTTCTCCCAAATATCTGGTACGCCACAGAACTATGTTCTGAGCGATCTATTAGACCACTTTTTCTGTTTCTCTTTATATATTTTAGAAAACATATGTGCTGACCTAAGTGTGTGAATAATATCAATATTTAAATATTGTTATCACATCTAAATTGAGATTTTGTAAGTTACGCCTTTTAACACGGCTCATATTTGAGGTCATTGTCCGTTTTTCTCAATCGATTTGGCACATGACAGTGGGGTCACTGAGATCCTATACCCATCTTCGGTGTCCACCAGTAGCTAGGTGATATCATCATAGTCATTTAGGTCTTCATGAATCTTTTTGAAAATTTGTTGAAAACAAACGATGGTTCTACGTAGCATCACTATGATCCTTCACCCATCTACTGAGACAGAACTTTATTAGCCAAGTTGAACCAAATTGAAATAAGTTAACCCAATTTGCGGAGAAGCAGTTAAACTAAATATCGCCAGAACTGCGACGGAGTGCGCTGGTTTAGCAAACGAGAGCCTCTACTAATACCCTTAAACAAACACGCTACGGGAACAGTCTTATCATCGAGTGCACTTTAAATAGAAAATTATGCAGATTTACAACACATAGGAGCATCGCGCACGATTGTGAGACCTAAACTCTTTAAAACTGACCATATCGTGGATGCAGCGATCTCCATATCTGCTAAGAACAGCAACTGGCCAGCTAGTTCCTGTCCTTAAAGAGAATATCAAACTGATACTTGGAACAACTTACTATGTTTATTTATGTCCCGTCAAAGTGGGGTAAATCACATTGCCTTATGTCGACATTGGTGCAGTCTGGACTGAAGCACACCGACTGATTTTCAATTTTTGAAAATCCCCAGAGAGTGACAAAAGGTGGCAATCTGTGCTATTGAGTCCGTCTTTAAGCGCTTCTTTTTTAGGCGCTACTCCTTTTATTTATTTTTCTTCCGTTTTCATTCTATCAACAGGCATTTGAAGCCTTGTGTCTAACAGCTGGCAGTTATGTAGTGCTTGCTGGGCTGCTACGCGTGGAGTACGCTTTTATTCTTTCCGTCCCAGTATCCGCATTCCACTTCTGACACTAATGGTTACGTACGAGGTGAGAAATGCCGATTAGGATTAAAAATGAATGTATTTTTCCACACACATAGCAAGTATACAATTACGTTATCCAAAATCGCTAAGCTTCTTAGGTGAGTTCCTTAATAATTGCAGATATCTTAGGTCGATTACTCGTAGTCGCTTTTAGGAGTAGAGTTTACTTTCGCGTTCCCGAAATAACTAATTCTTCAAATCGCGGGCACACGATTTGTACTCGATAAAAGAAATATAGAACTTTTTAGGCCAATACAGAACATTCCATTATTTCAACCGAAAAGTACTAGAATGATGACAGTAACCAAAAGAGAAAGTTTTTATACTCGTAAACATAGGGTTGTTTCTTGCTTGCTTTAATAGTCTGAGCGTTATCTATTTTTACGCCAACACATTTCATTACTTGACACAGGAGCATTCTCGTGCAATATGATACAATACGCAACCGGCTGTCGTAACAATACTTTCATAAGCTCAAACTGAGCAGATTCGACATACTGATGATTACCGCTAAACTTGAAACCAGGAGGGTAATGTCAGTGATGACTTCTTGGATTTGAAATGTAATTTTTCACGGTCAGCAATAAGGAAACTCAATTTTGTTTAGCGAAATATGGAGAGGGATATATTATTAGACGCGTATGTACTCGTAACTCTACTTTGAATCGGTTTAAATTCGGATCTGCATAAAAATCACAAAAAACGTGCGGCTTGGCTGTAACTCATTGGCAGTAATGAAACCGTGGCAGCGGCTCACAAATATTTACAACGTCCCGCAGACCACATTTAGTTTATATTCTTGACAGAATAGATAGACACTTTACACATAGATCGCTGGCTGTCGATATAAATCGTTGATTTATTTTTAACTATTGAATTTGAGTTTCATCATAATTAGAGCCCTTCAGTCCTGTGCTGATCATAGGCAGTGCCGGATTAACCACGTAGCAAGAGTAGCAATTGCTACTGGCCCCGCGCAAAAGATGGCCCTGCGTATCGAAGCATTTTAATCATTGCCTAAGCGTACTTTTTAAGTAAGACTTATTAAGACGATATATTCAATTTACTTGATGTTACATAATCGTGAAACGTCGCAAATTACAGTCGGTAACCGATTATTTTGTTGGCGAAAATGAAACACAGAATTTCATATAGTAAGCGCAATACGACGAACGGTTCGGTTCTCATACTATTGATCAAAGATCTGTCTACGGCTTTGCCCTGGCATATGGTTTGACAGAACCGGTCACTTTGCCCACGTAGATTCCAGATGTGGAGGATCATACACCTTCCCTATTCGACCTACTGCTGACCTCTCATCCGGACGGCTATCAGGTCTCCGTCTCCCCTCTTGGCTCTTTGGACCATTTACCGATCCGGAATACAGTGTTCATCACTTGCTCATTGCAGACACGGTCTATAGGCTGTTACCGTGTGTGGCACTATATAGGTTGGCGGATTGAGATGGTATGTGGACTTTTTGCATCTTACCCACGGAGGGTGATTTTTTTTTTCGCTAGGTGATAGGTCCACTTTCTGTGGGGCTGCTTCTGGAAGAAAGAGCTCATCGTAAAGAGTCCCTCTTTCAACATGAAGTCGGCCAGCTTCTGGCCATTTCAGTTCCGTTGCCCTATCTCAAATTTCACTACCTTCAGCCCACCGTTCTTTCTTGTGCCTAGTTTTGCGTTGAAGTCTCCTATTAACACCGCATAGTGAGTTTTGAAGGAATGCATGGCTCTAGAAGTATTTTCATACATTTCCTCCACATCATCGGAATGTGCTGACGTTGGTGCGTAAACCTGTATGACCTTCAGTGAATACAGTTTGGTGATTCTGAGTATAAGGTACGCAATCCTCGTCGACACACTCCCAATCTTTACAACGTTGTTAACGAAAGACTTGTGGACGATAAATACGACACATCCTTGAGACAGATGGTCACCCTCCCGGTGATAAAATAAGTTGCCGGATTTGAGAATCACCGTGTCCTCCCCCTTTCTTCGGACTTTGGATAATCCTATAAAATTCCAGCGCTACTTGTCTATCTCTTCCTTCAGCCCCAGGATCTTCTTGTCAGTCCTCAGACTGCGTGCTTTATAAGTTGCCAGGTCGAGTCATCGTAGCAACCAAACCTCCACCGGAGATTCTTAGCATCCCCTGTCCTGCCGTTACCATGGTCGCCACCGTAGCCGGGAATAGTGGGGCCACCAGGGACTGGGGGCCGTTTCTTCGTTACTCTCATCATGGGGGGTACATTGCCATAGTTGGCACGTTTGGCGAGTGGGTTGGCAACCGCAGTTTTTTGTCGTACAGTTGCTGATATTAGGAAGACGCTGCTGCCCATCTCCTGCCTGAGATCTCTTCCTCGCACTGTAGATCTCTATCGTCGACTGACTCGTCTATCGGGTAGATCCTATTTTACAAAACTAGACCCCGCTCAGGTGTACTACCAAGTACCAATTGATTATGAGTCCATAAGGAAAACAGCGTTTATTACCTAATAAGATCTTTATGAGTTTTTAAAAATGCCTTTTGTATTATCTAATGCACCAGCTATATTTCGGCGACTAATATAAGTAACTAGAGGAAGTATATCACGAAATAGCTCTATATTTAGAAGACGTTATAATTCCGACTTTATCAATAAAAAGGAGATTGTAAGTGGATCAAGTCTTGGGTTTACTTGCAAAAGCTAATTTAATATTAAATTTAAAAAAGTGTTCATTTCTTAAAAATACCGCCAATTATCTGGGACATGAAATCTCTGCCGATATAATACAGTCAAGTTGAGCTTGAATTAATTGCGTAGCTGAATATCGCCAAACCCGAATGTAAATGAAGCACGGCAGTTTATCGGGTTAACGTCTTATTTAAGAAAGTTTATAAGGAATTTTGCACAAATAACACAACCCTTAACTGAAATTACCAAAAAGGATGTAAAATAGCATTGGGATTCCCATTAGGAGCATTTCGTATACTAAAGCAACGATTAATAAAGAGAGCAGTTTTAGGCATATACGACAAGGATGCTAAAACAGAACTTCACACCGATGTAATTAAATTCGGCTTAAGCGGGGTCCTCATTCAACACCAAAGAAATGGTAACTTAAAACCAATCTCGTTTTTAGTAGAGTCACGGCGAATGAGGAAAGCTACGAATTGTAGACTTTTGTAAAAATCTCTTAACCGTTTTCGTATATAACCTACTGGCATACCCGTAAAGATAGTTACGTATTGTGCAGCTCTACGAACTAACTTAGTTAAAAAGGATTTGATTCACGCATAACCCACTGGTGGCTAACTATTCAAGATTTTGACCTAGAATTAAAGTACCGGCAATGCAAACAAATGAAGCATGTTGATGCTCTGAGCAGGAAACTATTCTCGAGTTTTGTCCTCATGACAGATAGTGATGATTGTTTGAGAACACTGCAAATACAAGATGAAGGTATTCAAAATATCCTCACACAATTACCTAATAGCTAATTATATAGATAAGGATAACCTGCTGTTTAGAAAAACCATTGGTGGGGATTGATTTGCTATTCCTAAATTAGCAAAGTATGGGTTGTTACAAAAACTTCACGATCGGAAAACTCAGATCGTCCGGGTCCTTTCATAAAAAGAAGTAAAGGTAATACCTATATTCTTGGCGTTATCGATGCATTTACTAAGTTTGTTTTCGATAGAGTAGCTAAGAACTGCAGCTCCATAGAGACTTTAAGGCTACTGAAAGACATACTCAATTCGGTAATCCAAAAAGAATCATTACTGACAGAGGCAAGGCATTTATTTATTAGCCGGTATTTTGGGCTTTTCTCCAATGAGTTACAATTTAAACTCGTTTTAAACGCTATAACATGCCCTCGCTCCAACGGTTAAGATGAGCTTGTGAAACGCACTTTACTAAATGGCTTAAATAAAATATCTGACAGTGAGTGTACATGGGATAACAAATTGCCAGATGTAGTTTGGGAAATTAATAATACCCCTAATTCTACTACGGGATATACATCTTTTAGTTTAAGGTTTGACAATTCACCTTTCCCATGTTCCGTAAAGAATATCCTCAAGATCATGACTCTCAACAACAAAACTTACAGACTGAAGAAAAGATGCCAAATTCCGTACTAATAGGAATAATATGACCTTAAAGAAAAGTAGGTTCGATCGTAAGCATAAAAAATACCAAAAATGTAAAGTGGGAGATTTGGTTTTATGGGAAGGGGGTGTTGCTAGAGATACAACTGCTAAAGTCATCTAAATACTTAATGATTCATACACGGGTCCATACAAAGTCGTTTTAAAATAAGTAATATCATAGGTTTAAAAGGTTATAGAAGGTTTAACGCTGTAGTTAATGGAGAGAGAGTCTACGACCAAATAAATCAACACTATCTGATGATGACAGTCCATCTAGCGACCGTGACATAGATAGAGATGATTTGATACACCTCTTAGAAAGTTAAGCTTCATCTGCATCTTATTAGTTTCTAGAATAATATTTTAATAAAAAAAACATAGTATGTACTGTTTTTGTTTGTTGTTATAAAACGTAATACATATTGTTTACTTGAATTAATTTTGACTTAATGTTAATAATTGTGTATGAAGTACTTGTTATTATAAATTTGTTAACTAAAATATTGTTTGAATTGAAACATATTGCGTAAGTCTAACGTAAAAACCCTAAATCAATATATAGGAAGCAGCTAAGTACTGATTAAAATACTAGGATAGCTAAGTTAGCAAGTTCATATTAGTTAAAACTGAGGGACAGCTAAGTGAACAATTCCATAATAGTTAATAGTGAGGGACAGCTAAGTGAACAAGCCCATAATAGTTAAAAGCGAGGGACAGCTAAGTGAACAAGTCCATAGTAGTTAAAAGTGAGGGACGGCTAAGTGACCAAGTCCATTATTGTTATATAGATCTGGGACAGCTAAGGAACAAGTCCATAATAGTTCAAATTGAGGGACAGCTAAGTGAACAAGTCCATAACAATTAAAAGAAGGGACAGCTAGGTGACCAAGTCCACAATAGTTAGAGATCCGGGATAGCAAAGTGAAACAGTCCATAATAGTTAAATCAGAGGGACAGCTAAGTAAATAAGCCTGTAAATGGCTATGTCGGTCACACTTACAGGGACAGCTAATTGAATTAATCCATATTTGTTAAAAACGCTGGGATTGCTAAGCGAATAAGCCCGAAATGACCAATGTACTAGAATTGTTACGTAAACAACTAGGTACATAAATAGTTTTAATCTTTATTCATAGTCTATAATCAAACAAAATAAAACTTGTCTACATTAATTTCTTTTTGGAAATAGTACAATTTACTGCGTAATAAAGGCAAAGTGGCGAATATAATGAGCGCCGCGGGATGCGACGAATCAATATGGCCTGTTAATGTTACCAATGGATTTGAAACCCTCGACATTCGACACCTATATAATATATTATTATACATCCATGATTATTAGGATAGTAAATCATAAAACCATAGAGCAACATAGGTAAAATAATAAGATTTGTGGGCAATCGTAACAGTGTTATACCCTATTAAAGGTACAGCTATATTTCAGTGGGGGTTCAGTTGTGAGTTTCCTGCCTGCAAATGAGTTGTTCTGTTAGTATCTGTTATCATTTACATTAAGTAAAGAATAATATATAGTTATTGTGATTCGTCAAGTGAATAAAATGTGCTACTGGGTAATCTGTTTTACTTCATATCTACTTATTAACCCCTAAAAGCAACTTGTGCCAAAAACGGCACAATAACATTAAGTTCAAATAACCCGCTTAAAGAAGTAGGCGTTTAACGAAAAAAGTAGGTAAACTAGAAAATATTATTGCAGAACTTAAAAAAAAGTCTTTGATAAGTGAAGAAGATGAGGATTTATTGGAATCTGTTGACCCCGCCAATAGACACTACTCGAAAAAAATGTTGAACCCCGCCTCCAGTGGTAGAAAATATTTACCATCTTTACGCTAATTCGCTCTTTTTTTTATTTTATTGTATAAGGTACACGAACAGAGAGTGGTTATACAAAGGTCTAAAATTAAAAGTGTATTTGTGTTGATCTAAACTACAATCTAAAAAAGTGTACACAGCATAATAATATAACTGTAGTATAATCTTAGTCTTAGCAAAAATAAAAGAGAACAAATACATTAAATGTTAACAGAAACACGTAAATTTCTTTTAAATCTAACCAGGCTACTATCGAATATATCTAGATGTACGTTACTACACTTAATCTCCTCTTAATCACGACACATTTTGACAACATCGTTGAAAAAGGAAGTGTTATTCTTGTGTACGTTTAACCTGAAAATTCTTTGACCACGTTGTCGTATACCGGAATTGAAGTTAATTAGCCTTGGTAACTCTGGGCACTCTGTACGAGAATGCACAATCTTGTGCAAAAAAACTTGATCGGCAAATTGTCTCCTCAAAGATAATCGCTGGACATTAAAAAACTTTAGTCGAGAGTCGTATGATGGTGGACGACGCAAGTGACCATATCTACCGCAAACACTGCGAAGAAAACAACTCTGCACCATCTCGATACTGTCAGAATGTCTGCCTCATCCATCCACACTTGCCACATGGTACAAAAATGTAGATGCAAACCCAGGGTTTACAACAGAATCATTAGAATGCATTAAATTAGTGGCAAAGAACAAAAAAAGAACTCTATTGTGCACTTAGCATGGATGAGATGACAATAAGGAGGGACGTCCAATGGGATGGAACAAATTGTGTAGGTCTGGTGAACTATGGGGTATCTTTAGATGGTCACAATGTACCTGAAGCTAAGCAAGCATTAGTGTTTATGGTAACATTTATAAATAGTGGATGGAAGATGCCCATCATATATATATATA
>DWHP01001323.1:0-16387 GCA_018247895.1 Parnassius honrathi
TTTTTTTAAATAAAAATAAAATAAATCAATTTTTTATATGTAATATATTTCCATAATATTGTACTACATAGAAATTAATATTTGTTTGTTCGTATTTTGTGCACTGCCATATCATTCATCAGGTTGCGGTAAAACTTTGTCAACATATTGCTTGCACTTCCGCGAAGGTTATATGCATAGTTGGACGCGGTAGGTAGCGCTGTTGTAGAATCCGGATATCACTCTCAGATTGCCAGTTTATATACAGGGTATTTTTGTAACGTTCCCGAAAACGAAGACAGACTGTAGTACTAAAGATACTGTTGACGATGTGACCAGGTTAAAATCGATCCCAATGAAAAAAAAATCTTTTCACAACGTTTTATTAGCTTTATTCACGCTTAGTAGCCGAAGAAATCAAATATTTAACAGCTATTTAGACAGAACGGGAGTAAACTGTCTACCCAGCAGACAGCCGATGACGACAGTAACTCAATTTCGTAAGACGCCTACTTTCGTCTGAGGACGCCTAACTGATCAAAATAACTTGAGGTTTATATTAACATCGGAGCACTTGTTTCGTTGTTTTCTCTAATATTTTACACGTGAAAACACTTAAATCACAAAATCGTCACTCATCACTTTTACGGATCAAAATCCACTCCAATTGTTTAAGCGATAAAACAGAAGCAAAAATACGTCGACAGTTAAGTTCCCCCCAAAACGCTCAGTTAGTAAAGTAGTCATAAGTTTCGTAGATTATAGTAATTTTAATACCACAGAGATACGCTATACAAAATTACATTTATTTTTAAGATAATAAGCAAATAAATAAACTGGGAAAAAATTAATAGATTAAAATAAAATACAGAAGATTGGGTAGTAGTAGATAAATGATTTACGAGACAAAATAAAAACTTTTTATAGAAATAAATATCGTCTGTTTATATACATATTTTAACGCTTAGCCCGCCGCGTGACAATAGTATCGCCCCGCCCTGCGTCGAGCATCGAGCAAACGCGTTAAATCTGGTGCTACACTAACGGGAAAGTCAATGCCTATAAACGCATAAATGTAACGCGATAAAGTTAGCTACACTTGAACGCTCCACGTCATTAAATTTCAATGCCATTGAACTGCATTAAAGTTGGCGTTAATGTTCCCTGACGACTTTTTATATTTGTTAAAAATGGTTCTATACAAAACCATTAGGTTTTCGTTCGTCTTTCTAATTCTTCGATAGTTGTATTAAAAGATAATAATTGGATAATTCGTCGCAAAGCATCATTTTACGCTGTATGGTTCCCTAATTTTTTTGAGTCTCGGATCCCACAAACATGGCTCTGTTTGCAGAATCTTAAGTAATGTAATAACTTTTTTATTATTCCGCTCCATTATAGCCGCATGTGCGACCCTGTTGCGCTCATCGTGCACAGTCAGACAAACGTAGTGTGGCCGCTTCAACGTATTATTTCGTGCGTTAATCTCTTTGGTGTGTCACTACTTGAGTTACCGCCAAACGGTAAACGGTATTGTTAATATCATTGTCAAATTAACGCGTTAAATTGTGGCCACACCTACATGCAACGTCCATCAACGCGATAATTGACGGTATTTCTAGTTAGTGTGGCCCCAGCATAAGATTGTACAAAAATGATAAAATATGCAATGAGCAATGAGGTGCTGCGCTGGGGGCCGCAGGTTCAAATCCGCCACGGAACAAGTATTTGTATGGTCTACGAATAATTGTTCCGGGTCTGGATGTTCGTCCTTGTGCAAATTATGTTTGTAAACTGCCTCCACGATACAGGAGAAAATGCTAATGTGGGGGTAATGTTGTGTCTAGAATTAATAAAATAAATATTTGATTTGTTTCATAATCAAATATGTTGAGTTTTACAAAATAATAAATTTTTCGTGTTGTATTAAGTTACATAACACATATAGGTATACTATATTTAGTTCAGTTTCCTTGTGTTTTTGTGTTTTCTCCCCCTTTGGGGGCACACATTTTTTAGAAGTATCACAGATAAAATTGCGTGACTCTTATAAATTAATAATAATAATAATAATAATAATAAAATGGTGCCGTCACTGAGAGCCTATACACACCTTCCTATTGCACCATCAGTAAAATGAGATCATAATAATCACCTAGGCCTTTATGTGCCCTTTCAAATGAGTTGAAACATGATCGTCCTATCTAGTGGCGTCGCTGAGATCCTATATCCACCCTCGTATTGCACCATCAGAAAGGTGAGATCATAATAGTCACCTAGGCCTTTACGTGCCCTTTCAAATGAGTGCAAACACGATCGTCCTATCTAGTGGCGTCACTGAGATCCTATACCCACCTTCTGAGTCCACCATCAGCTAGGTGATATCATCATAGTCAACTAGGTCTTCACGAACCTTTTCGAAAATGAGTTGAAAAAAACACGATGGTTCTACATAGCATCACCAAAATCCTTTACCCATCTTCTGAGTCAATCATAAGGAAGGTGACATCATCACAGTCACCTTAGTCTTCATCCTCCGTCACACGAAATTTTTCTAAATATATAAAATAATAAAAAATCTAAATAGCATAGAAATGTCGTATGTAGCTACTAAGAAAGTAGGTACTTACCAGTAATTAAAACGAACTGAAGCCAGTGGATTACGGCGCGCCCGGAAAACTCCGTGGAGTGCCATCCGTGGAGTCACAAATTTCGACTTAAGATTTCGCACTCACGATCAGTTTTTGGATTTACGTCAGTTCGACTGAGCAGTTTTAACTGTGCGACCGAAAAAATCCGTGGGTTGTCGTCAGTTAAAAATTTCAATTTAAGATTCCACACTCGCGGTCAGTTTTTGGATGTACGTCAGTTCAACCGATCATTTTAACTTACCGTGTGTACATAAGGCACGCTACTACACTGCGCGCAGCGTAGGTATATTTTCATGCCTAAAGCGCGGAGTGAGACAGGCCTGCTATAACTAAACCTTTAGAATGATTCCTTCGGAAAAGATCAGAGTATATATTTGTTTATCCTGGTCATGTTAATTTTAATATTTTATAGACGGCCACTTTATGCTTTTATAAAATATATCCCCTTTATATTTTATAAAAGCATTAACTGCCGAAAAAACACAGTCAACATAAAAAGTTATGTTTTCATATAACATAAAAAAGAATAGTTTTTAAGTATACTGTTATTATTTATAGATCTAGTATTCGTTATCAATAACTCCAGTAATAAAAAATACAGGTTGGATTATCCATCGTTTGGGGGATGCGATCTTAACGTAAAATACGAAGTCATTAGAGCTGCCCCCCCCCTCCAGAAAAGTTTTATGTTTTATGGAGCTGCCTTTTGACCGCTTTGAACATATTCTTACTCAAAATTGTTCAAATCATCGTTTGCAAAAAAGAGTAACATTATTTAATCACATTTTCTTTCGTAAAACTTTGACATATACACAAATAGAAACACAGGAAAATAGATAGCTTCGATATCATTGATCATTCGATACATATCGAGGCTGGTCTGCTTGTATATATACTTGTGTATTTATATATACCTGCGGAGTTCATTTCCAGGTTCCTTCTTCAATCGGAACAAACTCATTTTGAAGCAATAATGGATTTAAAAAGGTCTTCACTTCCGAAATTTTTATTTCCTGTGCCGAAAAGATTAGATTTACTTTCAGTTCATTTTTTGTTAGTAACAAGCGTTTTCCAAACTACAAAATTGTGCAAGTAATGTTTATTAATTAGCATCCGTGGTTAAATTGATTGGGATATCAATCGCCTTACACATTGTTTCCTGTGACTAATGGGTAATTATTATTCAGTGTATCAACTATTTAGTATTAGTTTAATTCAGTCCCTCTGATCGCCAGTGTGAAAATCGGCAGCGATCGTCGAATTGTTAAAGACATACAAAACTTAACAGCAGACCCCCCCCCCCTCTAACGAAACTAAGCTCCAAGTTCCTCACCCTGATTCAAAATTGCGATCGCTATTAGCCTGAGAAGTTTTAGTGTCTAGAAGATTGTATGATTGTGTGATGGTGGGCGAAAGACATAAATGATAAGCTAGTAGATACTATCCTTGCGGTCGGAACTAAATATTGTAGGACCCACTGCTTCAACTGATACGTCAGCCAACAGGTTATTGAACAAGCAGGTCTCTAAATTTATGCTGCTGCACTTACGCAGCTTCAGTACAGCTAGTGTTGCAGAAGCAACTGAGCGGAACTAAGGCTCCAAAGTCGTCACCAAAGATATGTCTACTGCGAGACTTTTGTGGCATCACTTTCGATATATTGGAGATATTGAGAAAGATCGCGAAACTATTCATAAACACTGTACACATCGTCAGTAGAACCGAAAGGAAGTGTTGGAACGACCCAAGGACAACTCTCATCCCACCGATATACCGATGATATCCCGGACGTCAGTTTGAGGTTAGAATGGCTCTCCAGAAGTTAAAAACCCGAAAGGATTTTTTTTGATTGGGGATGGAATCAAAGCAGAACTTCTGTAAGCAGGTGGATAACTAATTTTTCAATTCCTTCAGAGGCTATTTATTTCCGCGCTTCTTGGTGCTTTGCAGATGTGTGATGGTGTCGTCCTTCCTGAAAAATGATAAATCCCAATCACGGAACTACGGACCGATTCCCTTCTGAACCGCGTCTAAATTTTCTTTTCGTCATTACGAATCGTCTCACTCGCAGACTTGACTAATTCTAGCCTGTCGAACAAGCTGGTAGATGAAAAGGCGTTAATCGCATAGATCACGTACGAGCTTACACTCTTCGGCAGGTTATACAGGAGACTGAAAAACATAATATTTGGCGTATATGAAATATGAGAAGGTCACTTGTATTACACGAATTTTGAAATCAGCACGCAAATGTCAAAATGTGTTAAACATTATACAATAAAAATGTAACTATGCAATCAACATTGATGGACAATCAATTTGGTCGTATGAATGAAAAACGGATGTGTCGCTCGCGTAGTTAAGCCTTGAATTATCCGAATCGAATTCGCCATGTTGCGCTCTCATGTAATCGTCAAATTTAAACTTCGCTCGATAATAATAGGTGCTTCGTCGTGGTCAGTCACCCATAAATTCGTTTACTGTTATTATAACCTCCACTGTTAAATAGTAGTTTCCACGGTTTTACCGCTTCAGTTTTAGTAATTTAATTTCGATAGCTTTTCTATAAGACTAAGATAAAGATCACCATTGCTGCTAAATATCAGTCAGTTAAAAACATTGTGAGCAATTTGTGAGAATAGATTAAGTGGGTGTGAAAAACAGTTGATATAATATCTGAATTGTTCAACTGTGTGCATTGAGAATTGTATGGAGAATTTGTAAGTAATATAGGTATAAAGGATGGTGACACCTCACACAGTTTAGTTTGGCTCTGCGGTCCCGTTCCACCGGTCGTGGACTGACCTCGCGTCAACAAACTTTATCTCGATAACTTTCACGTAAGTTATTTATTTATATTCACAAAATTTATTGAATTTATAAGAACATTACATGATACAAACACCTGATTGATGATATAGACGGAATTGATATTATAGATGGAGTTTAACTAGTAAACATTTACAGTATTTTTTGGAAGTAGACAATAGCATTTTCGAAAATTTGACAACTTACTTGGAAACTTTTTGAAGGCATTGTATAATAAATACATGAGACCATTTTTTGTATATTGAAAAAGGTAATTACTTTGCGTAATCATAAAATATTTAAAAGGATGTTTTGTAAAGAGATTGACACAAAAATACAGCACCTACTTTGAAGTGAACTACTATAGCTTAATGCTGCTGAATTTCGTATGGTGAGTGTAAAGAACCGTAGACCCTTTTTACTGGAAACGAGGCATTCCATCTTAGTCCTCACGGGTGACAACGCATCTGCATCTTAATTCGTAATTGAGGATTGATGTAGATGACTATGGGCCACAGAAACCACTTACCACCAGGTGGACTGTGTGCTCGTTTGTCACCCTATCCTATAAAAAAAAAGTCTATTCAGTTTGTTCGCCTCGTCCTTTAAGTGACATTTTTTAACCAAGATTTATAAGATATTTTTAATCACAAGGTTATTTCATTGCTTTTTTAATGTTATAGTTACATAGTGATTTAAATATTAATATAGCTCTAGTACTATAATATATAATGTATTAATATAGTCATAATGTAGGTACAATAACAATTATGTTCACAACGTAAACTTTATTGAATATACTACATCTAAAAATGTTTAAGGCGCTTTTTACGTACAATTAGGCACAACTGCACCGTCAGACCTTGGAGCTCGCCGCAAAAAGCCAGGACTTGCCACATTCTCTTCTCTTATCTCTTAGTAAATAAAAAATACCTTTGTATCGGAAGACTAGTTTAACGTTTTTTACTGCTACTTCCTGAATGTAACATTTGTCACTGGAACATATTTTTGTAAAAATTATTTTGTGACGTTTGCGTGTTATTTTTAGCTGTGTTGGTCTGTGTCCGTCTGTCAGTCGTTATCATCAAAGGCTTATTCACGAACATTTTTAAAACTTGGCACGGTTACAATAAGCAATAACCTCGATATTTGACTTCGGGTTGATTATATCTAGTTTCCGATTTAGGTTATTTTTTTACTTCAAAATGGTTATTTCCTACCATATCGTCCAAAGTTTCGCTGAAAAAATCGGAAAGAAAATAGACTATATGGTATAGATTAAATAAAAATTATTAGATTTGCGTTATTTTTAATGCATATTTCTAAACAATTTTCTGATAAATATATTGATTGAATTTTTTTTATTGTCACAAGAAGGATTCCTTATGAGAGATCCGAGAAAAAGATGTAGGCGCAAAAATTTAGAGGATAAAAATTTCTAGCGCGACTAACGTACGGAATTTGTCCCGAAACCATATTTGCTCAAGAATATTAGCTCTCACTTAAAGGATGTTTTATATTAGTATAGAACGAACATTAGAAATCTCAACTTCAAAAATTATAAGTTTATGCAGATATTATGCTAGACGAAATTCTTATTCCGTACTGGGGTTTTCCAGACCATTACTGTTTAATTTTATACAGAACTTATTGTTCTACGGTGTATATACCTATTAACTGTACATCCATAAAGATTATAGCCAATCAAAAGTCTACTGCTGAACGCAGGCCTCACCCAGAGATTGCCTCACTGGGAATATTTGCCGTAGTTTCCTCGCTTTGCAAGCGGGATGGCAACCACAGTTCTTCTATTTTTTAAGTATAGCGAGATGCTGCTGCGCATATCCTGTATTATTTTTCTCTGTCGCTTCTCACGACAGCCACGGGATGAAATGAGGTAGTGGACATATACCACCTTGTGTCGATGGGATAAAATTATATAGCGTACCAGATGGATAATTATTATAGTTAAATTATTTGTATACATTAATATAACATTATTTTCACCTTGCCACATACTTGCGTTAAAAAACTTTTAGTGGAAAGACTTTTAGTGTTTAGAGTCGTCTGTACTCTGTACTGTCGTCAAAGCTAATGTTTATATAGCTACATGATGTGCTACTTATATAATATCTTCCGCCGAATTAAGATTTTTTTCACTACTAACAGTTAGATAAAGGCATAACCGAGTGTTCGGAGAACATAAAAGTTGGTGGCATGTAGATCCGTACGCACGTGTGTATTGTGATTGTTTTATTTGCGTTCACGGATTGTGGTACAATATTGTGTACATATCACTGCGTATCGAACGTTTACGAATTATTAGTCAGTTTACTCACACCAATTTTAAGATAGTTTATAGTTTTACGTAATGTAAAATATTGTATGAATTGTATAAATATCATGTTGTTGATTAGGTCGTTCTATTTCTAAAAAATCGTTATATATAAAAATATTCTTGGATATGTATAGAACGACAAAACCGTACAAATGATAATACGCTTATTTCTCCTGTCCAGCCTTTTTAATTTCAAAAGACTTCATTTCCACCTTTTTTGTGCATAACTTAAAATCATGTTTTAAACTTTACCGGGCTTTAAGTGACGGGACTTAGATACCCGTTTCTTTCATAAATATTTTTACCAGACGTCTAATTAATGAACGTGTACCGCTATTGTCGTAGTTCATTAAATTTAGTTGTGTAACCGATCTCGTCACAGTTCCCAAGCCATCCGAATGCATAACAAGATAGATCAGATAAGGACGAGTTGCAGGTTCATAATCTCGTTACCGACTAATAAAGCCATCTGCAAAAACGTGAGGAATGTTTATTGTTGTTTCTGCGCGCTGCCCTACATTACTGTCAGTGCCAAGTTACAACAGAGCTTAGTACTTAATTCCGTTATTCTTGGTAACTTTCTGTTAAAATAAATATATTAGGTAAAGAGTATATTATAATCATTACGTTTTAAGTTGCGAGTCTGGTCTGCCTACCAAGCGCAGCATTTACGGAAAATCGTTTCCGAATAGAGGATGATGTGATTGAGGAGGTGGAGGATTTGGATATAAAGATAATATAATTGAATAAAGTAAACGACCGAAAAAAAATTAAACGTGATAATATCGGTAAAATCAGTTTCATTCCGTTTGAAATACTTACTTATTACACATTCGTTTTACTAAAGAATGAAATATGACGAAAGTACCGTGCATAAAACTACATAACGCAATCTTTGTAGCTGCAAGTTATAATTAATTTCGAAAACTTAATTGAATATTTTTTTCCAGATATTACAATGAGGGCAATATCGCTTGTATTGGTTTTTACGGTGTTCTCAGTTTGTAAAGCTGCGACACCAAAACTACGCTTTGCGTGGAAAGAACTGGACTATGTTTGGGATTCACCAGATCAACGAGAAAATGCGATAAACAATATGCAATATATACCAGCACACAATATTCTATCAGGATTAGGTCGCTGGAAAAACAAATTATTTGTTACTGTACCTAGATGGAAGAATGGTGTGCCTTCCTCTCTTAACTATATTGATGTAGACGGTCCTGAAGATCAACCTTTGAAACCTTATCCGTCACTAAAAGATAATTTAGTAGCAGACACTGCCACAGCGCTTCCTTCAAATAGTTCGATAATATCGGTATTTAGAATCTTTATTGACCCTTGTGACAGACTCTGGGTGATCGATTCTGGATTGGCAGATATTTTGGGTAAGTAAAAAAATGTTTTTAAAAAGTACAACCATTCTTTTATGAAAGATTTTATCCTGAAGCTTTTATATTTTCTTATATTTGTGAGCGTCTATTCAAAAATGCACTGCTGATCATAAGTCTATCTACCTCATAGTTTGCTTCATAGGGCTGCCCCTATATATATGCCACAGGTGCGCTTGTTTTTATTGATTTTGTTATCAAGAACTTGCTACTGTCTAATTTCTCTATATCGCCTCCTTTTACACCCACAAGGTGATATCGGGGAGAGGATTTTCTCGGCGTCGTAAGAGTGTAAATAATATGTATTTAATAGATTACGATCGTGTGTTTTTTCTAGGGAACTGTATAATAATTTATTGTATAAATCAGCTTCGTTAAATGTTTTGTATGCATATAAAACGTATAATATTAAATTAATTATTAGGAGATAATAGATAGTGCAACTGAGATATTCTGTCTTTTCCAAATAGAAATATATAAAGATGGACAGTTGCGTCTTCCTTATAGCAACTGAAAAAGAAACTGCGGTATCCAATGGCGACTGCCAAGAGTTGCGACTATGGTAACTATGGCAATTATCCCTCTTATAAGGCAATCTATGTGGCAGGCCTCTGTTCAGCAGTGGACTGTGGATGACGTTTGATAGGTTGGAACGGTGAAGAATATTTTTTTACAAAACTATTATTTCCGTCACTTAGTACTTTTTATTTAGTATTAATTTCGTAGCAGTAAAAAGTTTCAGGATTGTAAAATAAATGAATCGGTGATTGAAAATAGATCTCTGAACTCTTGTCATTTTACAACCGCAAAACTTCCTTGATGGTTCGTGGAAATGTTAATTATTGTTTTGTAGTGAACGTTGATATAAATGAAGCTTTACATGTCGATGTTTATTTATAATTAACGATCCATCAATCAGGGTTGCTTCGCCTTCGTTATTTTATTTACTTAAAATAATTGTTGATGAATTTCATCAGGTGCATTGTCATCATTGTAGTATTTTGTTCTTACGATGATTAACAAAAGCATTCTACTAAGTTGGGATGCTTGGTTTATAATTACGTTTTTCTATAAAGTTGAAGTGACAAGCGATCTGTCAGTCTCTCTGATATCTCATCTCATATAGCATGGTTAGAGGCTACAGCAATGCATGGACACCTGCAACCAACTTTAAGCACGACATCTACCACTTAAGACTAAGATGGAATGCCTCCTAACCTGTAGTTATAATGGATCACTATACCGTTTAGACCGAAACACTGATGTGTTTCGATCTGAAGGTTCCTAAAGGATGAAAAACGGTCACAAACTTCACGCTGTGGTGGATCGATCTCGTACGGGAAAAGTATATAATTTGTGGCAACGGATAATTATTCCAGGTTGTGGGTGTTACGTGCAATTTACGTATAATAAAAATAGTATTAGGGGTAACATTAAAAAAAACCAGAAATAATTAAGAAAAGTTAGTCGATCAAGAATTAAAGATACCCCCCCAATTGTACTTAAACGTATGCTCAAGAGTTTGAGCCGGTTCTAAAGCGTCTTTTCTGCTATTCCTAATGCCCTAGGCATGGTCTCGAATTGATGGTAGGCAGTTTTCGTGCACCTGATCCCTAAAAATGGTTACCGCTCTAATCCTTCCAACTACAGGTCTATCCTCATTGCTTCCTTGTTCTCGAAAATAATGGAATCCATTATTAACTGCCAGCTCATGCAATACTTTGAGAAGCACCAGCTGATTAGTGACTGCCAGTACGGTATCCGTCAGGGTGCTAACAAAACGATGGGCGCATGCGGTCTAGTCTAAGGGGAGGCCTTGTTGGTTAGTTCGGTGAATGCCTTCGGTTTAGTACAAAGCGCTTCTTTCGAAGCTTCTTTCTTATGGGCTTTCCGAGAAATTATGCAATTGGATCGCCATTTTTCCCACAGATCGATGCGTTAAGGTCGTAGTCGACGGTGCACACATCGACTTCAAGCCTGTGAATGCTGGTGGTTCATAAGGCTGCGTGCTATCACCTATCCTAGTAACATTCATTGTTATGACAATGACAGCACTGGCGATGCCTTATAAACGGGGCGTACTGATATTTCTCGGGAACATGTCGTCAAGTGCCGGAATAAACGTTTCTGAAGTTGAGTCTTTGTTGAACAAAGTGTTGGATTGGGGAGGACTAAATCTAGTCCAGTTCAATCCCCAAAATACACAAGTTTGTGCGTTTACCCCTAAAAAGAACTCCTTCGTCGTACGAGTATCTTTTTATTTCAATGCACCCCCTCGTAATTTTTCGTTGCCTCAGCCACTATCGGAATCCTCGGCGTCAACATATCGAATGACGTTCTTAGAAGGGAAAGCCAAATTGGCCTTTACAAAGCTTGGCGTGCTTTGTAGAGTGGGACAGCATTTCACGTCGACACACCACTTGAAACTTTACAAGGCACACGTTCGGCCTCACATGGAGTGCCGACGCCTTCCATTTGAGCGCATCCAGCATAGAGCGGATCGAATAATTGACGACTAAGTTTTTTCTGATCGGCTTGACTAACTGGATCTGCGAAGAGATGTATATTCATATTCTATTGCATCTACCACGGGGAGTGCTCAGAGGAATTTTTCGGATTAATTCCAGCCGCTCAATTTCCCCATCACACATCGCGATAAAACACGTACATACCAACCATATTATTGGCAGTCCACCACTGTATGGCTTACAGGAAGTTTTCTTCCATAAAAAACTTCCTTGTGAAATCCTTCCAAAAAAGAGCTTTACTTTATAAAAAGCCAGCAACGCACCGTCAATCCCGCTGGCTTGCGGTTGTTCATGGGTGGCACTTATCATCAGATGAGCCGCATGCTCATTTGCTTCCACTTATATGACCAAAAATTGGGAGCCGCCCGACATTGCACTTGCCAGTACGAAGTCGTCACTCGAGAATCCCATCGAGTGTCGGTTCTTTGAGATATATGGCCGGCCTACTGCCACTTCGGCTTATTAATTTGCTGGGCTATGCCAATTAGTATTTTTCTTCTGCGGATATTATCGTTCTGTTATCTGTATCTCGCAGAGAAATTTTATTCATAACCCTTTCAATCACACACTGAGCGCCTTTTAACTGCTGACTTTGAGAACTATTAATATATGCTTTTATAATAAATGAAGAAGGGCCAAGACTTCTTAAATCTACAGTTGACGTGAAACTTTAGAAAAACCCATATTTTACCAAAAAAAAAAAAAAAAAAACAGAACCCCATGGTATTTCCATGTTTTTTGTAGAAACAAGGTAACAGACGACTTAGTTGCTGTAATAAAGACAAAGTCTTACTTTTGTTGAAACAGCTAGAATAGATCGTTTTCGTTACGTCTATGGTATAATATCGCAGGGAATCTTGTTATGGGGTGGGGGTTAAGTTAGGTTAGGCTAGGTTTTGTTTAGGCATTTAAACTATGTTTATTTTGCAGAAGAGAACCGTTTAAGCATTTTATAAACAAAATCCGAAGGAATCGCTAACAATTCATTCTATTCTATAGATGAAGTAATATAGTATTTTAAGACAAAATTTTGTCTAATTTGACTAAATTTAATGTCTGTTACTTTTAAGGTTCACCAAACCAAGTTGCCGGTCCGTCGTTGGTAATTTTCGACCTAAACACCGATCAACTCATTCACAGGTATTTCTTCAAAGTTGGAGATATGAAGGAAGATTCATTTTTCGCTAATGTAGTAAGTTAATTACATTTTTTTGAATAAGTAAATTTCAGTTCACCTTGAATATAACACTATAATAATCATATTCATATGTGTTACAAATATATATATAATAGAGTTCAGTCTGTTCATTCAGATTACCTCCAGAAATTAATCAAATATTAATCAATTAATTCACAAATAGCCATAGTAGGTATTCATAGTTATTACTTAACAAAGTATAATAGAGTCCGGCCTGTTCGATCAAATGTATTCCATTAATAAATCAAATATTTTGGATTTATTCACATAAAGTAGAGTTCAGTTCACCCGGTATAACTGTATCAATAACAATAAATATTCTTACTTATTTCTTATACAAATACAATAGAGTTCAGTCTGTGCGATTGGATGTACTTCATTAATAAATCAACTATTTATAACTTTTTTGCAAAATAACCTCTTCGTTTTTACGTCAGACGCAAATCCTCACATTAAAAATGTAAGACATTATAATGTAATGTAATTAACTAAAGCAAACAAATTTATCAGTAGCCTCACCGGTTCAGTTGATAAATTCTTCCAACAGCGTAAGTTTGTTAGCCAAGGTTTCTATTTGAGGACCCCACAATCCAGAAAGATATCGAAAAATAGAGACTAACGATTGGCTCAGGACAGGATTATAGTGGCCAGGTGTATACGCAAGCACAGTTGCACTCTCTATTCCCTCACTCATATAGTATCACGGGACGGAAATCCAATACGACCGCAGAGAGATCAGGCACAGAACCAATGGTTTTCGTGCTCTCTGGGACACAGGGGTGACATACGGCCGACTGAACTAACTCCGGCTGCTACTGAGAATTTCTTGACAGAAAAACCCAATAACTGATTTTGGCCCGACCTGGGATTCGAACCCGGAACCTCATAATCAGCAATTGCGTTAACGATTACTACGACCAACGAGGCAGTCGTGACATAACTTTTGTTTTAATAAATATCTCTCAATATTTTTACGTGCTAGATTATAGCTATATTGCCAGATGCTATATGCTAGATTATACCATGATGTACCTATAGCTGTAGCACGAATCGGTTGACTCGGCCGGGGAAAGACCACGCTCTCACAGATACCGGTGCCGAACAGCAGCTTGATGCTGCTGTGTTTCGTATGGTAAGTGTAGAGAACGGTAGCAAGTAGAAACGGGGCATTCTATCGTAGTCCTCAAGGGACACAACGCGACTGCATTTTGATTCTTAATCGATGATAAATGTAGATGTTGAGATAAATAATCCATAAGGATTACAGCACCCTATTAATCAAGTGGACTGTGTGCTCTTTTAAAATAATTTTTTTATTTTTGATCTTACTTTGGGTATACTCGTACAAATGCTACTGAGGCAATCATTTAATTTATACAATTAGTTATTCACTTTTTTGCACACATTCACCTTCCTTACACATTTACGCATTATGTACCAACGTTTATATCTTTTCCACAGGTCGTTGACGTAGACAAAGATACTTGCGACAATGCTTTTGCCTACGTACCAGATTTTGGAGCCTACGGTGTTGTTGTCTACAGTCTGAAACAAGACGATTCCTGGCGTGTGTCTCATCATTACTTTCATTTCGAGCCATTAGCTGGGTCGTACAATGTTGGCGGCGTTGTGTTTCACTGGACGGATGGTGTATTTGGACTAGCGCTCACTGAGCCTAGAGAGAATGGGTGAGTTGGTTGGTCACGTAATCGTAGTCCTTGATGTGTATTGTACGTAAGGAATCGAACAAAACCGCGTTACATTCTACAAACATTGAATACAAAGAAGCTAATAGTTCACTTTTCTATTTAGAAACTGTCCAACCATTTGTATTAATGGAATATAAAAATAAGTAATTTGGAAATGTTAAAGGTGTATGTTATTCTTATTTTCGTAAATAAAACTTCGCTAATTGACATTGACCCGAAATTAATTTTATTGTCCAGAACCGAGGTCAAAGACTGTTCGAATATACTGAACTGTATTCTTACTTCTGCAATTAGCACGTTTATACATTATATTATATATTTATTAAATAATAAACCAATTCATTTTGTTAAGTAAATAAAAATGAAACTACATTTATACTAATCAGTAATACATATGGAGGGCTGGTACGAGTTCAACTTTTAAAAAATATTCAACTTGACGTAAAAATAAAGAAGAATAAAATAAATTATTGTGTGTTTATTGTGACTCTTTCAGATATCGTATCATGTTCTTCCATGCCTTCTCCGGTACCAAGGAGTTCTGCGTTTCCACTGAGATACTACGCAATTATACACTCATCGATAAATCAGAGGCTTTCAATGACTTTAAGGTGTGTTTCCTAACGTCTTCGTATTAGTTTATACAATTTCACTATATGACAGGGAAACTTATTCTATAGAGTATATTATCGCCAGAGATTTATTCTAAGATAAAAAGCTAAGATCGTTCCTTAAGAAGTGTGATATTTGCGGGTTTGGAAATAATAAAATAATTTTATTCAATTAATATTAAGGTTTTTGTCAACCTAAGACACATGTTAACTTATACAGCGTATTTCATTCGAAAACAAACAAGGACATTGCATCAGAGTAACAGGTACTTAAAGCGATTGTGCAATCTATTGTCGGGCGAGGATAACAAGTAAAGATTTCTATCTATAACTTTAAACTTTTTGTCTAAGTGGCTTGCTTCCGATTAGTGTATTGCGCTAACTAAGATCTTTCTTGGTGAAAGTAACAATAAGGAATAAGATGGAAAGTATGAGATCCCATTGCGGTCTTTGAAAGTTATAAAACATCACAAACAGGATTGCATGATTAGTAGAAACTTTGCTTCCACGTAAATTTGCATCCCTATCACGTACGGATTCAACTAGGCAATTGAACATAGGCCTCTCAACAGATTTAATAACAAGGGTGATATTTGCTTCAGTTGCCACGCATGATTTTTGTTATAAAGATGCGGTTGCCCCTCTCCTGGTTTGTTTTTCATCTGTAGCATTTTTCTACAACCACAGGACGAATAGAGTTATTAAAATTATTTCGAAGACGAAGTGACAATAACACATTTGTAGCCTTTTTCGTGATTCTGTTCTTTACCAATATAAAGACATTTTTTTAGATTTCTTTACTTAGAGAGATCCTTCATCAAGGATATATGTCGATTAAGTGGACACTTAATGCTTTCATGCGGCTTATCATTAATGACACCTTCATTATCATCAGTTTCAGTCTGCAGCAAACGTAATTACTTTAGTAAAAGTAAAGTAAAGTTACGGCCTATATACGTCCCACTGCTGGGCACAGGCCTCCCCTCATTTCTGAGAGGGTTAAGCGCTGCCCCAATGCGTATTGGCGAACTTCACATGCCTTCGAAATATTTTTTTTCTTTATTTCTCAGACATGCAGGTTTCCTCACGATGTTTTTCTTCACCGCCGAGCATGTGGTAAATCAGCACTTAAAATTGCAATTAACAATTTCATTGGTGCCGGCGGGGATCGAAC